>LPNX010809129.1:413404-494425 GCA_001517045.1 Pseudotsuga menziesii
TAACAGCAAAAACGACTCACACATGAGGAAACACACACAGCCCTGAAGCTTATCATGGAACACAACTCACAGCAGGGGGAAAATGCCCCAAAAAGCCTGTGTGTGAGGTCAATAGTCGCCGAGACAGTCAAAAACGTGAATGGCCCTTCACAGCCATGGTAAAAACACATGAAACTTCCAAAAACGTGAATGGAAAATGCACCAGCAGCTCCCAAAAACGTGAGGAAGACAACCCAGGCCCTGGCATTACAAAAACGACCTCCAATCCATGGGAAAAATGAAGCAAATAGCCAAAAACGTGGAAGGAATCACACAGGAAAAACTCCAGCTGCTCCCAAAACGTGAGAAAACTAAAAAAACGTGAATGCATAGCAGAATGGCATACGTTTTTGGGTATTTTTCCTGCCAGGGAAGTCAGAACACGTTTTTCAAAAATGGGTCTCTGCCCAATTCGAATTTCTTTGCCCACACTCTTCCCATTCCATGCAATAACTAACTCAACCACATTCTGGCAGAAATAAATGATTGGAGAAAAAGACAAGAAAGGTAGTTGACAGCTTAATGGGTTTTCTCATAGACATTTGGCTTTTCCCCATTGGCCCATAGGTTAAATATTTCACTCTCCCCTTATCCTTAGAAAATCATGCCCCTTCGATTTAGTTGCTGCGACCGTAGCTGGTTGTGTTTATTTTTATTAATTATGATGCATATTTACATAATGGCCAACATAATATGTGCCGCATGCCCCGATATTCAATCGGTGACAATTAAATCCAAAACATAGCATTACCGATCAATGGCGGGGCCTTGGCCTTTAGCTCCACACCATGATCATTTACAATATATACATCATATACATCTAATGTAACGGGGTCAAGACCGGGACGTGACATCGGGAAGGTCTTCATCCTTTGTCGTTCACTCATTTGTTCTGGATCTGAACCATTCAGACTAGAGGAATAGCTTCTGTCCGCAAAAGGTGAAATATTCCTAGTTACAAAGCGCAACAAAAGAGAGTCCCTATCAGTAATATATATAGCTCAAAAGAAAGATGAACCATGGAAATTCAGGCTAGAAGTTACGACGGCAAGCTTGGAATGATGGGAGTGTGAGATTTATCAGATATTCCAAGAGTCTGAACATAAGGTATAACATAATCGCTTATAAGGCTTGGAACCAAAACTTGTTGTCCATAGAAAACCAAGTAAAAGCTTGGAAGTCACCCAATATAAGGTCACTTATAGAAGGAAGTAATGCCATGGAAAACATGACATTATAGTTGAAGGTAAGCGTGAAGGAAAGAATGTCAGTTGCATACCTATCTAGGAGACTGAGTCGTTTCAACGATAAAGGTACTTTACGAGAAGAGTTGGGAGTTCAAGTGAGAAAATCTTTGGAGGCAGAAGTGGCAGCCATAGGGAGATCCCATGGGAAATATACCTCTAGAGTAGGGTTGAGAACCTTGATATCAAGTCTTAACGAACTCACGACCAGGAACCATGAACTAGATTTGTGAGGTGAAGATCTGCATGGGCTTTGTTTTGTAAACAATATTATAAGTGGGTTGAAGGTAGGAGCATTGGTACACTGTCGACATTCATAGTTTTGTTAATGAGAGAACCATGATTGCACTTCATAGTAAGTATGAAAGTAGCAAGTCCACAGCTAAGGTGGTGAACTCAATAATGAAGGTGGCAGTTGAAGTGGTTCAAGCAACACGAATAAAGGTTAGAGACTAGTTTATCAACCAAAGGAAACTGATGTAGTCTTGAGATATTTAAGGATGGAGATATTCGTTCAAGAGAGCCGTGAATTGTAAAACACTAGTAAGTCAAAGTCAGTTTTGGGTGCCCTTCAACTTTATGAAGAATAACAAAGTAAGGATAATAGATCGAGAAACTCACATGAATATGTTGAGGATACTCGACCATCTCATGAAGGTGCAAGTAGGACAGTGAAACAATGAGTTGAGAAGAGACGATTGAAGGTTGAGAAGACAAGATAACCTTTGAAAAGCAAAGAACAACGAGTCCCAAAAAAGTGGTCAAGGAGCATGAGGAGGCTTGTAGGTGCATCTATGGAGCATGGACTACAAACTATGTATCATGAAAGAACTTAAACCCGAAGCATAGAATGGTCATGTGTAATGTCCCCAAATTTTTGCTATGGACCATTCTATTAGAATAGGAGGATGCATTGGCCTTAATCACTTGGAGAAATTAAAGAAGAATAGTAAAGTAGTGAATTAGAGTCACAAGGCACTATGGAAAAACCAAGGTCCAAGGAAAATTTATGGAGCAAGGAATCATTCTCTCCTAAAAATCATTTTTATTAATATTTCGAGAGAATTTGGACAAGGAGGGCGCATTAGTGGTGGAATGAGTCCAAATATGTGGTGTAACTCCCGTCCAAGGTGGAAGGAATCCTCTCATGAGGGCATCTTAAGGGTTGTAACTCCCTGGGCTAAAAATAGAAAATATATGACATATATGACAAGAATTAGGTCCTATTACATCTTATGACAACTTATGACATGTTGTGGGTCCTAAATTTAGACAAGGAGGGCAGTAGAGGTTAGAGTGGGCCCATAAGAGGGTGTAACTACCCTAAAATCAAGCTAAGCCTCTCAAACTAGAATTTGCAAGGTATATGAAGTTATTATTTGGACAAATAACATTATTGAGGAAGTAAATGGGTCCTAAGGTGTCATTCTGTTATAAAAATAACATTTATTAATATTTAATTAAACATTTGTGAGAGAATTCTAAAATGAGGGGGAAATGCACCATGAAGATAGATTTATAAAAAGGGTGAAGACACAAGTGAAGGAGCTTTTTGGTCATTTTGATTTTGTGATATTGGAGATATCTTGTGGCTTTTCATAGCTTGGGAGATGATCCCCTTGCTATCTTCGGAGATGTGCCCCTTTCAATTGTAAACTAGTTTTAGTGATGAAAGAATCTACCCTGGCTAGTAGAGAGGACATGATCTCTTCACTGTGCTCCATGGAAATTGATTGAGAGGATAAATCACTTTTAGATTTATCTACAAATATTTATTATAGGTTTTTATGTTTATCTACAATAGCGGGTCGAATTCATGTTGGTGTGTTTGAGTGTCTAGTTAATAGAAGTGTGATTTGTGGTGCATCTAGGAGTGCAAGTTTGTGGCAGATCTTGCTTGAGCAGGACACACTTGTGGTTATCCAAACTTCATGAAGGCTATTCAAATGGCTTAGTACCACTTAAATGTTATGGAGGGCACACCATAGAAGTCATATCTCTGAGTTGGGAAACATTTGGGGTGTGATTAGAAGTATTATGATTGTGGGTATTCTAAATATTGCACTGGGGTTTTGGGGGTCGAAAATTACTTTTTGGTTAGACCATTTATGAGTTTTTTTTGGTTACGAGACATATTCCTTTGCATTTAGAGAACTTTTTCCTTTTTGTTTTGTAAAAAAAGGTTTATGTAAGTTTGAGATATGATCATTTTACCAGTGGGTCAATTTGTACAATTATGCTAGCGCACCTTCAATGGTAAATGTCTGTGTAAAGTGTTCAAAGCTTCCATAAAATTTCTATGGAGTTTGTTAGTGGTCATATTGGGTGTGTTTGGGAGTGTTAGGGTTGATTTGAAGCTATTTGGGGAAGAGTTGATTATGTTAGGAGGTGTTTGGACAGAGTTGGAAACCTAGTATTTTGTGTGGGCAGATTTGAACTAGTGCTCCTAGTTTTAAATCCAGTGATTCTTTGGGTTTGCATTGGGGTTGATAGTTATGATTTTGCATTGTGAACATTACAGTGGAGATATATTAGACCGAATTGCGCATTTTACAGTGGTTTGAAAAGTATATACATTTGGTTTGCACCATATTATTCATATTCTGGTGAACATAATAAAGCCACTCTTTGGATCAATTTGGGGAACAACTTTCTCACTCCTGAAAAGTTGGAGTTACTGTGCCTAAATTTTTGATTGGGTACATTATAGTTTTATTAGAGCATGTTCCTGTATAGATGTGGGAACTGAAGAAAAAAAAAACTTTCTTCAAAGTTTTGTAAACACGAGGTTGGAACCAAATGCATGGGAGCTTGAGGAGAGCTTAACATGTGAAGAATCATTTTCTAGAGATGGCTTCATTCACATTTCATTTCTTCAATGAAAGATACTGAAATAGATGAAACCATAGATGGGAACTTTCATGTTCGATATGAGTTGGATGATTCCTTTTGTGACAGCATATACATAGTTGAAGAGGAGGAACTTGAATGGGAAAGGTTAAGGAAGAACCATGAGAGGTTATTAAAGAAGCCAAACAAGTTACAACAAGATCTAGAGCATAATTTGCAGCAGCGTAAATCCTTACTATCAGAATGCTCTACATAAAAAATTATGGAGAGGATGTTCAATGTCTTTATAAATAGAGCAAGTAAAGGTTCCCATGATGAGTGGTGTTTAGAATGTGGAAAATCAACAATCATGGTTCAGCCTACAAATGATCAAAAGGAATCAAACATTGCAACCTTAAGCGTTCTAGTGGATCATAAAATGGAGGAGCATGCCATCACAGATTGACCACTTGAGAAGGATGAAAACACAATACCAAAGCATGACAAAAATTCTGATTTTTGCAGCAGTAATATTTCCTTGCATGGTCATGAGGTAACATCCATTTCACATGATGATAATGGTATTCTAGAATATTCTAATGTTGATTTGGCTATTAAGGATGGATTATGTGTTGTGGATTCATCCCACAAGCAATCTGATATTTTATCCCAACCATTAGAAGATGTGAATATAACACTTCTAGAAGATGGTTGCACAATGGAGGCATACTCAAGTTTCTATGTTCATGAATTAGAGATCACTATCAAGGAGTTTGATGAAATAATGGGTTTCGATGAGGATGGCAGTGCAAAAGAATCTTTTGGATCAAATTTTGAGGAAGAACAAAAATCAGCCTTCCATGCACCATTGGAGATTCATTACGAAGTTAATGTCAACGACACAAAAGATGGAAGCAAATCAAAAAATATTGTTGAAGAGGGTTGTTCCCATACACTTTCTAGCAGGGAGACTAAAGATAAGCAAAGAAGAAATGAAGACAACCATAAATTTTTTTATGACACTAAGACCTTGGTTGTATATTGTTGTTGGAGAGTTCAAGAGACAGCTGAGGGGTTGGAAGAAAAATCTCCCCTTGCAGAATTGAGGGAAATTCAAAAAGTAGTGACAACCATGAAAGTTAACTATCTACACTTACTTTCTGACATAGATTATCTTCTTAGGCTTGTTGATATCTACCATAGTGCATTGTAGGAAGAAAAAGATGAAGTTCACAGGCTCACTCATGAGCTTGAGATCACTCCTGATTCCTTAAATAACACACAAAAAAACACTTCAAGAATCAGACATGAAGGTTGAACAACTTCATATGAAGTTGGAAAGATTACACCCTCCCCCCTACACTTTAGACAACCAGTTGTACATGGTTGATTACATTCATGGATCAATGGAGGAGCCTCATGTGAGAGTTGGACATGAGGAGCATTCAGATTTGCAGGTACTTGAGGAGAGAGTTGACATGGAGAATGTTAACCAAGTACTTTTTTTGCATCGGGAGGATCATGATATGCCTATATGGGTGAGATACTTAGTCATGGTGGAGGCATATGTGTACACTTTTTATGGACCAACCAGTAGAGGAGTATGTGCATACATGGATTGGGTGGATAGGTCCATAACAAATATGGAGACACAAGGGAGGTCGAGTTTAACTTGCATCAATATAGGGTTGTTTGGCACATCAGTTCGTTTTCAGTCTTGTGGACAGTGACAGGGGCATCTATGGTTGTTGTTTGATGCCTTCATCATTCATGGAAGGACACATGAGTTTCACTTGAGTTAGCTGGATGTGATAGGTGATAATGACGTGAGCCAGAGAGCTAGTGTGCATGGTGCACAAGAGGAGCTTCATGTTATATTGGAGAGGCTCATAGAGGTTTGAATTAGCATTGGGAGTGATGAACTTCCAATTTGGTGGTGGGATCCTAACATCTTTTAGAGTGATGGATTGTTTAAGATGTCAACGATGATCAAACGGGTGCAACATAGACAATGGGATCCTGGTATTACTTGGTTTAGTAGTTTAGCAACTAACACAAGAGGCAGAGCCATCCATCTTTTTCAGGAGCCCATCCATGTGGAGTAGTGGACTAGTTTCTTAGGTGGGAGACCTTATGATGGATGGATAAGGTGTTTTCCTAATTGGAAGCTTATGAGACTACATGAGGCTCTTAGTGTGGAGATTGTGCAGTGTAGGGGTGGATGTAATAGGAACCATGCATTTCTCAGGTTCATTTAGGACCCTGGGATCATTTTGGGACTCGGTTGTTTCGGCTAGGTTGTTGGCAGGATAGTTGAGGAGATGGAGCTATCTATAGAGAGGAGGATTATGACTAGACTGGCATAGTAGCAACATGGCGGTCCCTTTTTGAGATTATATACAGAGCATGGAGATACAATTGCAAGGAAAACTTTTAGTAGCAGACCTGGAGGTGAGACACAATTTGGTTTTCATGTGGTGAGATTTTTAGTAGTCCAGTTGTTGGGGAGTTGTTTGAGTGGTTATAGTGTAGACTTTCTCTTCTAGATGGAAGTGGCTAGGAGGATTCCTATGGTAGTACTTTGCACAACCATACATTGAGTAGAGTATACTACACCTCCTTTCAATTGATTTGGAGCCATGACAACATTTTCAGCCTTAATGTGGTTTAGGTTGTGGGATATAGAGTTGATGACTTGGTCCACTTGAAATTGTTGCCTTCTGAACAATCATAACTAAGGAAGGAGGCATGAAAATCAATGAGCGTAATTTGGGGAATAAGAAGAAGCATTACCGCTCCCAGGTTTAAATTGGCCGAGGACAAGCAATATTGGGTGGGGAGGAGTGTAATGTCCCCAAAGTTTTGCTATGGACCATTCCATTGGATTAGGAGGATGCATTGGTCTAAGTCACTTGGAAAAATGAAAAAAGAATGGTAAAGTGGTGAATTGGGGTCATGAGGCACTATGGTAAAACCAAGGTCCAAGGAAAAAATTATGGAGTAAGGAATCGTTCTCTCCTAAAAATAAAGTTTATTAATATTTTGAGAGAATTTGGACAAGGAGGGTGCAATAGTGGCGGAATAATTCCAAATATGTGGTGTAAATTTGTGAGTGTTTTTAGGTTTCGAGACCTATTCCATTACATTTAGAGCACTTTTTCCAGTTGGTAACACTTTTCGTTTCATCATTTTTTTTACTTTGTATGCTCGAGATATGATAATTTTACTAGTGGGTCAATCTGTACAATTATGCTAGTGCACCCTCAGTTATAAATGTTTATGCAAAGTGTTCAAAGCTTCCATAAAAGTTCTTTGGAGTTTGTTAATGGTCATATTGGGTGTGTTTGGGAGTGTAAGGGAGGATTTGAAGCTATTTAGGAAAGAGTTGATTATTTTAGGATTTGTTTGGAAATAGTTTATTATTTTAGGAGGTGATTGGAAAGAGTTGGAAACCCAGTGTTTTGTGTGGGCAGATTTGAACTTGTGCTCATAGTTTCGAATTCAATGATTCTTATGGGTTGCATTGGGTTTGATAATTCTGATTTTAGATTGGGAATATTATAGTGGTGATATATCAGACATGATTGTGCATCTTACAATGGTTTGAAATTATATACATTTGGGTTGCACATTATTCATATTTCGGTAAACATAATAAAGCCACTGTTTGGATAAATTTGGGGATAAAGTTACTCTCTATTGGGAAGTTGGAGTTAATGTGCCTAAATTTTTGATTGGGTATGTTACATCATGGTTACCAAAAATAAATTTGGAGGAGGTAGCCTTAGCATCCACCTGCCATCACACCAAAACCGATAGAGACATAGTCATATTATTGCCCTTGGCATAAGGGGTGAGGTCGCGAGCATCTAATAAGGGTGCAATGGAGAGTTTGCACCCATGAAGGAGGGATCCATGAAAATGAAACCTTGGGAGAAATGTTGAGTTAGGAGAGACGACTCAGCTGTATAAAAGGCAAAGAGAAGAACCTTGCCTTGGACCAAGAAGCGTGCTAGGAAACTAAAGCGCATAAGGAAATGACTATTTTAATATGGAGATGTACATTTCAAAGGCTTGGATGCGAGGATTGGAATAACTACCTAACTAGTTTAGAAGGCTAACAATGTATGGAGACATGGTAAAACGAGACAAAAGTATTTATGTAATAGTAAGATGATAAAGTGTGACTAATGGCACAACAAAGGAATCTCACTTAGAGGTTTGGTTGTAGCAACAAGAGGCAAACATATCAACTCATATGGTTGCAACATGAAGAAAGCAACAACGAGGAGAGCTGATGTTTGAGAACAATAGTTCTTGAAGGCATTGCTAACGATGACAACTATTCTAAGTGGGGGAGGATGTCACACCCTTGGTGAGAAGGTGAACTCAGGCACTCCTCACATGCACTAAGAAGCTTGTCGGTTGATGTCATGAGAGGTTGGTAGTAGATGGCGCGTAAGGAAGAACTTAATCCAAGAGAAAATCTACACTTGATGCGATGATGAACAAGGTGCCTTCGAGCACAAGTTACTAGGGATGCAATGACAGGGAACACTTGGTTGAGAAACATGTGACCATTGGGTTTGACCATCGACAAGAATGCCACTTGCTTGGAACGACCAAAGTGGGTGAACAACCTTACTTGGGCGAGGTGCTATGCGGCCACATCAAGGAAAGTCGAGCACCCAAATATGGGGTAACTCGAGCAAAAAGCATGTTGGGTAGGATGCCCACATGATCACTCCTTTACAAGAGGCAAATGAGTTGGCAAGTCAATCATGAGTCAAGACGGGTGCCATGCAAGTTAAAGCATGTGCCACCTTGTATAAATAGTCCAAGCTACGAGGTGAAATGAACATAAGGGGCAAGGAAGCACAATAACTCAAGTTGGGGGTCAAGAAAATAAGTGCGAACCAAAGAGAAGGGGCATGGTTCAATGTGATATAGCACACTTGAGATGGCAACCTAAACGGTAAGGTGAATAGGTGCTGCAGGGGCGGACATATGGTTGCGACATCGATAAGAGTTAGTTGTGCAAACTTTGGTTCAGTTTTTTGGTTGCAACGTTGTAAATAGAGCAACACCTATTAGGCACGCTCTTAAGAAAGGCTGTCAGTTTGTGGCGCCCTCCTCCTGTTGTAATCAAGTTCACTTTTGTAATATACTTTGGGCGTACCCTATTGAGGTGTTGCTATTTTGTACATGATCCATATTTATGTGAGAACGAAATGAACGAGCATATATATTCACATACACAGATATATGACAATAAACACAATGATACAGTAAACTTAGATTCTATTAAATGAATGAAACATAACAAGCTGTAAAACAAAAGTAGCTAGAATGGTGGTAGTTGTATCTTTGAGAAGACATGTGGTAGTTATGCTTACTCATGACAAGCTAAATACAGAAGGAGGCCGAAGGGCCTTTTATCATAAAGCCTTGGAGAGGCAGAAAACCCTAACCCTAGGAGATGAATCATCATAAATTTGCAGCCCTAATGTTGTTAGTTTAACAATCAACTTCTCAGGGTCATAAATTTTGCATACATTCTCCATTTGGGGCTCTCCATAGCCCTTTGGAAAGGTCTATACGAGCTTTGTAACTTTTGATTGGAGCCAAATGCATGCCACAATAATTATTTGGTCCCCTAAATCGCCAAAAAACATCGTTTAGGGCCTTAAAACGGCCCCAGAAGTTTGTGACCCGAAAAACCATAGAAAATTACAAGAAAATTGCCAAAATGAAAAACTGTTTCGAGCCAGTGGAATAGGTGGGTGGACACTTATACCCATATGGATCAATACATGTGTTGTTCTTATATGTGTTTCCTTTATTTCTTGTGCGACTTTAGTTATATATGCATGTGGCTAAGAAAGGTAGCTAAGAAATACACAAAAAATTAAATCAGGGAGGCGTAGTTTGGCAAGTTTCGCACTTGGTTGATCACGTCCCTAGAGTTAAAGTGTGGGTGGTGTTGCACAACTAGAAGAGGAGGTGAAATTGCAGGTTTAGATCTGCACTTCTAGGCCTATGACATAGTACCTTCTCTAATCACTTTCTTATACATTTATTGGATAACAAATAAATAATCCCGTTTGATGTGAAGGTCGTGCAATAAAACCGATCCAAGCCCCCAATAGAAGCTAACAATTGCATGGGTGGGCTATGATCCACTTATTTGTGAATGGGTCGTGATATCAATTTAATGCAATATCTTTGGGTGCAACCACACATTCGACCACTACCTTAAGGTGACCCCATGGCTCCAAGAAAAGTCCTCATGGGTATTGAACCTTGCCCACTAGTGAAAAACTACCCGCTTTTCATTAATTGATCCAACACCTTTGGGCTAAAGTTTGAAGAACATGGAGGTGGGTTTTGATCCACTTATGTGTGCATGGGTCACGCGATCATTTAATACAATCTATCTGGGTGGAACCACATATTCGACCATTACCTCAAGGTGATCAATACCTCCAAGAAAAGTTCTCATGGGAATTGAAACTTGCCCATTAATGAAAAACTTCTTGCTCTTAACCAATAAATCCAACCCTTTTAAGTGATGATATGAGGTGAATATTAACCACTCTACAATGTAACACAATGTAGTATATAAAACATTAAATTTGAATAATTTTAGATCTAATAATATATAGACTACCTCATAAAGTGTTAATCTAACTCACAACATGTTATAACGAACATTGAAAATACCTTAATTATTAGTGAATAATAATCAATACTGATATTCACATGGGTATAATTTGAATTTCTTTACGCTTCTAAGATGTCTACGGTCAAATCCACCCAACACAAGAAAGAAGATGAGGATCACACTTAGTGTTGCATTAATTGCAGTCAGTCCTGCGACCAATTTCTCCGACGTGGACAATTTCACGAGATAAGCATCAACGTGGCGTTCCGCCCTCGACTCGGGAAATAAATTAAAGACAAAGTGAGAATAGAAGGTTGTAACTTAAACAACACCAAACCCTAATGCTTTATAAACATCTACTCCCTCGCGATCGACTTAGGGTTAGGCGATCGTTAACTGCGTGGTTTGCTACATCGAGCTTGCTGTGCAATATCACCCGCTGCAGTGAATCCCACACATGAAAATGGAGTTTTGGGGTGAGTCACAAGCTGCCTAGTTTTCCATTTTGGTTTATCTGGGATGTTTTCGGCCTAGTTGTTTGTTGTATAATTATTTTCTTTGCAGTATGGATTCTGTCATTCTTCTTTGGGCTTTTTCAGTTCGTTTGCGGCTTCGGCGTTAGAAATGTGTGTTGTTGCGTTCATTTTCTGAAGTAGTGAATGCTCAAAGGGTTTTTATTAGGGTGAAGGATGTCTAGGTTTCGAGTCACATAGAGAACTTATTGAGAGTATGGGCTACTAGCTATAAGAAAATAAATCTGAACTACTTACTGATTCATACAATATAAACTCTGTATGTTGAACAGTAGCCGAAACCATGATTGCTACGTGTTTGTGTTGTATTATTTTTAGTCTTTTTGGGTTTACGGTTCCAGTGCTTGCTTGAAATCAATAATGGAAGAGTTTAAGTTTTAAGGTCACCGGGCTCTGCCTTCGTTGTGGTCGTTTTGGACTGGCATTTTTGTAGCTTTACCAAATGAGGCTGAGCACTCCCAAGCGGCTCTACTGTTGTGGGCTTAATGACCTTCGCTGGGAAAACCACTGGCCATCGCGATTTTTTTTTGGCTTACTAGTGTAGTTTCCTGTTATATGCAGGATCCTCGAGAAATCCCTTGGAAGGCCGCAAAGAAAATGATTGATTATATCACTTTATTTTCAAAATTACCCGAGACTTGCGTTTGGTCTCAACTGCTTATTTTTCATGCCTGCAGGGAAATTTAACCTTTAGCAGTAAACAAACGTTTGATGTGCCACCCATTTTCCTATGTTCCTGCTTTGGAAATTCGTTTGATGTGCCACTATCTTCTTTCCCGAAACACGATTCCTTCGGACTCTCGGAACAAAGCACTGAGCATAAGTTCATTTTCTTTTCTCTCAAGTTCTTTTTTTGCCTACAATCATCTTACCCATTTTTTGATGTGTAAATTTAGAAAACGATTTCTGTCCTTGTTCTCAACTAAAACCCAGAACGAATCGGCACTGTATGATGGTGTCACAATACCAGGTTATCAGTCATGGTTGTCATGTGCGACTGCTGAAAATAATATATAGAAAATGTTTTACTCCAGTGGAAACTCAGCTCCACTGGGTTCCATGAATGCCCTCTTCTGAGGTATCCTTCTACTTTGTGTGTTGCCTTCTAACATGCAACTGGAAGAAGCTGCTGCTTAGTGATTCGTCTTTTGTTAGGTTTCAAGCATGCGAGGTGGCCACTCCAGATTGAGCGGTGGCTATTGCTCCCGTCTCCCGTCTCATGTTTCTATTGGAGTCTGGACATTTATGAAGCATATCATTTATTAGGATTTGATGAAATTTTATTTTTACAGCACCTCTTTACCAAATATATTTAAAATATTTGGTAAATATTTAAGGCAAATATATTTAAAATATTTTAAGGCAAATATATTTAAAATATTTCCAACTTCTTTTTCATGGTTGAAAATTTTCCTTCAAATTAACTTCTCCGTCGTTGCTGAGCTGGAGTTTCTTGAGATGAATCAATCTGAAGTGTGTTAGAGCGGTAAAGCACTAACTACTATTTGCTGCCTGGGTGAGCCAAACCGATGGAAAACTTCTTTTATCAAATATAAATGCGAAAATGAAAAAAAAACATTATTTAGAATGATTTTTGATGCCAAGTTCTTGCCGAGTTTAGTTTGAACTTTAACACTCTCGCCTTGTCTAGCGGTTTTGGAACTCAGTTTTTGATACTGATTTCATATAAATTCAGCCGTCCTTGTCCATACACTTTCTTGTCCAGAGGAGGGTTATGCTGGCTCATTCTAAGCCTTTATTGATGTCAGTGTCTAGTTGAGGCTAGGAAATGAAGGGAAGGGCAGCAAGAACTTTGTCGAGGGAATGAGTGGAGGTTGAGGCGCACTGTGTGAGGAGATAGGGTGAAGAGGGAATGGAATGACATCCTCTTGCAGTGGGTAACTACTTATCCATGTTTCAGGGCTGCTAGCATGGTAGTAAAATTACTTGTTTATGTAATTGTTTTGTGTACTCGGAGGTGGGGGCTATTGAATGCATAAATCTGGGTTTGAGGGATGTCTGGTTTTTCTCCTTAACAAGTTTTTTTCAATTCTATTGCCAAGCTAATAGTCTAGTCACTCTACAGCAGTATTTGTCAACATCTCCTCTGGTCTATGAGTTTTACTCGGGATATGTCTCAATTTTGAAGGATATGGTCATCGGATTCAGATATGTTTTGATTTCTCCGTGTACTCTTTTGGGAGTGCTTGTCTATGAGGTTTATGCTATTACTATTTGGGAGTTGCCCCCCTTGTGATATTTGTTTCTTGCTGATTTGATCTCTTGGACTCTTTAGATAGCTGGTGTATGCAATGAGCATATTCCCTATTTCAATTATGATTATTCCGCCACCATTGGTTGTCTTGAGTTTTCTCTGCCAGGCTTTCTGAATTTAAGCTTGAAGATATGGGCTTGGTATGCTGGAGCTGATTTTTCTGACTGTTTGTAGATCCTGATAGAGTACATCAATTTATTATAAATGCCGGAGTTTGGGGATTGTTGAGTACATTGATCTATCTCTTTGATTTTTTGAGCCAGGAGGCATGCTTTTCATACCATATTTTAGTCAGTTTATTATAAGCCTGTTTCAGTGATTAACATCCAGACTTAAAATTATCCTGTGAAGAATCTACAGATTGATTCATATTATTCAATACTACATTTTGTGCAAATGAAAAACTCAGTGTGAATGTATAAGCTTGTTTTGGTGATTAACTTCCTCAGTTAAATTCGTATATCTGTTAATGAGAGAGAGGCCGAGCCATCAATTAAACTGACTCAATGTGTCTATTCTTTTAAATTTAAAAGAATTACAACTTACAAGGAATGGAATTATCTGACTTCTCATTACATGTGCGCTTTTTTACAAGATGATTCAAAAAGTATAGTTAGTTGCACAGCTATGTTATTCCCTGAATCTTAAGTGATGTCATCAAGGCTGTTTGTTGGAAGATATTTGGGTGGTTTTCTTGACATTTGGGCGCACGGAGTTGCAGTTTGTAATTCGCAATCATTAAAGTTGGTTATAAAGTTTGCTATATTACTAAATCTTGTGTTAGTGTTCTGAAAAAAAGCAAACCATTATTTCTTGTTGTACTATTATACAAAATAAACTTGTATATTTTGACAACTCAGGTGTGGAAGTAAAACCTGGGGAAGTTCTAAGCTGTGATCCTGGAGATGATAAATATCTTCATTTATCTCAGGCAAGCGTCTTTAGCATTTTTATTTTTATCAATAGTTTAAAATCACCGTTTTTACAAAAGACTTTTGTTGTGGTGATGTTTATTGTGAGGTTTGAGATTATAGACTCGGGTGCTAATTGAACTGTGCAGGCAGCCCTGGGTGAGATTCAAAATGCAAAACAAAATGAGAGAGTTCTACTCAACGTTCATGACGATAACAAGAAGATTGTGCTTGGTGCACTTACCTATGGGAAATGTGACCAGTTTTCATTGGATATCATGTTTTCTAAACCATTCAAGCTTTCACACAGTTGTACAACAGGAAGTGTGTTCTTCATTGGTTATACCACAGTTGTAGAAGATGCAGATGAATATCCTTTACATTGATCAAGCTTTACTTTTTGATGTTTTGATAGTCATTAAATCACATTGGTAATAAAATGCTTTTGTTATTGCAATTGTTTTTCTTAACGTCATTGTCACTGGAATGGGAGGATTTGATGACTCAGGTAATAATACTAGGAGAGGGTACTTGACTGTTGTCAGTGTTTGTATATTGTATTAGACTATTTTTGGTGGTTTGTTTTACCCATTTCTCATATTATTTACTGTGTTATTGGAAACACCAGATTCTGATTCTGATGATCATCGACAAGCTCAGGCTATGATGCGCCGTGTTAAGGAAAATGGTAAATTTTGTTTTATGTTGGGGTTTTCAGTGAATGTGCAATGACGATTTGTTTTAGTTTTATTATTCAAACCAGAAGTATTACGATAGAGTACTGGGATGGTGGGCTTATGTGACTTTTGTTTTGATGGTTAATTCCAGGCCAAAAAGAAGCGAGGCTTGCCAAGCCTGAATTAGCAAAAGATGGTGTGAAACATTTGAAGCCTGAATCTGTGCTAACTGATAAAGCAGCTGCAAAAGCAAAGCCGGGGCAAAAAAAATTAATTCCAGGCAATAAACCAGAGGAAACAGAAGAATCCAGTGATGATGATGACGAGGATGATGATGATGAGGACGATGAAGATGATGATGAGGAGGTCAGTACCAAATTACAATATTGATAATGCCCAGTTGCTTTTTATTCTCTATGGATACATAGAGCTTCCTCTTGGTTTCAGTGAAGGTTTGGTATCTGTGTTGCTGCTAGTTGTTTTCAAGGCACAAACTATTTTGGTATTTCACTTATTCTTACTGAATCAAGTGAGGCTTCAACCTGCTAGAAGTACCCCACCTTAGTTATGAAGTTGAGAACCACAACTATAAACTGGATAGGGTATTTTTGAACTTTCCTCTGTCTGGTACTAAGTTGAAGGTTAGTCATTGATCAGTTCCATCTAGGTAAAATTAAGAGAACATAATAATAAAAAATATAGATACACCCTAAACATCATGCAAACATTTTTAACCCGATTTCTTTTTGATTCTCTTGCCCCCATTTTTTCTTTTTGATTGATTGTTTGTTAATGTGAAATTTTGGTTGCCAAGGTACCCATTTTAGTCAAGTGGGTTTACCTGTCTTAGATGTTATGACTGTATCACATGCATTATCAGTATCACAGAACCAGTGCTCATTGAATTAACACAACACACCTTGCGAAGACTTTGGTCAACTGCATTATCTGGGGTTATGCATGCTGGGCATTAAACCTAGGGTTATCAGCACGACAAGTGCTCTGCTTCTACCAATAAACTGCAACTCACTGATCTTAGCAGGATTTAGACCAGAATATGTACACATCAGTCATTGCTGACCTCTTTAAAGCAAAATGGCAGGCCTTAAAGAGAACAAAGAGTGGGCATAGACCCATAATATGTACACATATCATGTCTGGCCTCTTCAAAGCAAATCACAGGCTGCAAGGACATGGGGTGTGTTGGACATTGGGTTCAATGCTCCCTGTGAGTTTCGTGACATGGACTAATCGCCTTCTGAGATCCTAACTCTGGTGATTGTGGCAGAGATTAATACCTCCGGGTTTTGGTCCTACGGCAATCGTGAGTCCAACAAATGCTATCAGAGAAACAGGTCAAGGGTTCGAAACTCACCCAGCTTGCGTTGGGGGGGAGATTGTTTGGACATTGGGTGTAATGCTTCCCGTGAGTTTTGTGACATGGACTAATTGACTCTTGAGATCTTAACTTTGGTGATTGTGGCGGAGATTAATACCTGCGGTTTTTGGTCTAACGGCAATCGTGAGTCCAACAGGGAACTGATAATATGTACACATCGATCGTGACTTCCTGGTGATATAAGTCCAACTTCTACCTCCAGATGCCCCCATATTCACCTCAAGGTATCAGGTAAATGGAACCTGGCCAATGGTAGCTGCCTTGAGGATATCGATTCTTTTCCCTGCATTCCTTTGTAATTTCTCTGGTTGCAGCATTTCTGAAGCAATCTTATTTGACCTTCCTTCAGCACCATTTTGTCTTCTTGTTATTGCTGTCAGATTCTTATGCCTTTTTGTCTGAAATGTTTTTGAAGAACACCGTTTATGGTTTCATAATATAATTAGTTTCGTATTTTCTAAGTTTTGTAAGTATAATGTTTAGCCAGTGGTTGATATTTATTTAAAAAAGTATTCACTATTTCCCTGTTTAATGTAATTTGCTATGGGAGGCATATCTTTTGAAACCCTGGAAGCTTTCAACTGTGGAGAACTATCTAATTGGTTCAATGGCAGGGCATGGAAGGATCAAGCGACGAGGAGGATGAATCTGACGAGGAAGACGGTGATTCTGATGATGAAAGTGACGAGGATAAGAACCGAAATATGCCCAAGGTAATGAATGATGACAAAGCTGAAACAGTTCTTCAAGTCTATTCTTATTCTTTTCTGGCTTTTGGCTAATTCTTGATTTCTGAAAAAAAGGTGGAGTCTTCTGGCAAGAAAAGACCTTTTGCAGACGCATCTACTAAGACTCCTGGTACTGATAAGAAAACAAAGGTCACACCCGGTGGAGCACAAAATCAAGGTCAGCCTTTAAGTGTATAATTTTGAGTTCTATATTATATCGGTGATGTGGGATCGTTTAAGTCTTTGACTTACCTTGTTTGTGGATAATGTGGACATGTTTGAGAATTCTATGTTTGAACTAGTTTTAGGCTTAGTGATGATTTTTCTGAGGTTGATGATGTTGCGTTTGAGCTGAATATTAAATAAAGGCTTTTGTTCTGTACAGTATTGGTATTTGCATCTACTTTTGAACTTATCACATTGAGCTTGCCTTTTAGGTACTGATGGAGGCAAAAAGGGTGGGCCTAAACAATCTGTTTCCAATGAGCATACTCTTAGTAACAAAGGCCAGACTCCTAAAGCCAAAGGGGCAGTAGGTGCCAAAGAGGTATTTTTGCTGCTTTCACATTGAATAATTAGCATTTCACACTATTATTAGATTTGGTGTTCTGGATGATATTCATAATCAGTATTTTATGCAGACCCCGAAGCCTAGTACAACACCTGGATCAGGAAAGAAAATTGGTCAGCATGTTTGCAATACATGCTCGAGGTGGGTTCTACTATTTGAATTATTTGATTTTATTGTATGTAGAAGAGTCACTAATGCAAAATGCTTTAAATCTTGATCAAATTTATTTAATTTGTTTTTTTATTATTCATTTTAATCTTGATATGCATTTTTTTAGAGTTATACAGGTGTGGATGATATTTGTGTTTGGCCTATAATATGTCTGCTGTTTTCTGAGTGTTATAAAATTAAATCATTGCACAGAGAGTAGCGACGTGCTTTTAGGCCAGTATGGGGGAGACACTGTCTATGTTTGTCACATTCGTTATGTAATGCAATGTTCACTAAAGTAAGAAGTAATTAAAGAAATTCATGTCGGCATATAACTAAAAAAATTAAAAGCAGCATAGATCTATCTTAAGCCCGAATTTGTGAAGGAACCCGGATCTGTTAAGGACTGTTACGCAGGTGTATTTTTTTTCTTTAAATTTTAATCTTCTACACATTAAGAAACATTTACATCTCTTGGTGCTTAATAGATCCAGGTTTAAAATGGGATCTATGCTGGTTAACCCTGAACCCATTGAGCTTTTTTGTGGTTAATTAAGTTATTGTCTTGCTTTGATTCTAAAAATATGCCGGTATCTGTTCAAACATGTCACCACACGACTATTTTGGTGTAAGAGGTTGCAGCTGAGAGTTTCTTTGATAACACAGATACACTGATAGTGCACAGAGGGCTGGGTTGGGATGAGGGTGTAGACTCTAGAGGGAGAAACAACAGAAATCGGTGAATGAAGATTTATTTTGTTAAATGCCTGTGTATATTTGCATGTCTTTTTTTTGTTTAATATATATATATATATTTTCTGTCTGCATAAATCTTCTGTTTCTCTCTCTCTCTCTCTCCATAGATATTTTCTGTCTGCTTAAATATTTTGTTTGGGAAGTTAAAATCAGTCATCGTAAGAATCAGATCTGTTCTCCAGTCTTATTTAATATTCCTTAGTGTGCACCTTACCTTTGATTACTGTTTATTTAAAACCTGACTGTTGTTAATGTAAAAACTAAGTGACCTGTATCTTGAATCTTCATTTGAAATGAGCAACTTGACAAGAAACGATATTGATAAATCCTTTGATGCCTCTATTGTTGAAGCATATGCTGCCATTTGTTTTTCTTTATTTTAAAGAATCTTTTAGTTTGAGGTGATTGGAATAGTGGAGTGCATTTTGTTGAGTCCACCTGGATGTGCCAACCTGAGAATCAGAATTGTTCTAAATTAACCGAAGTATTTCTTTTCCATTTTTTTTATAAAGGGCCTGGTGTTATGCAAGATATTTCTGATGGAAGTTCAAATAGAATTTAGATTTATGACTCACATCTTGATAGAGTAATAATGATATAGACCAATGGAGAGGAGCTATGATGAGCTTTCTCGTTAATCTGAGATAAGTTTTATGAGGATAAACAAATTCCATTATCAAGTTTCTGAGCTCCTTCATGGTTGAACTATATCTAAAGGAACGTTCAGTTAACTCTGCAGATTGTGGTTTGTAACATAGAATTTGCTTTAATATATTCATTTTAGTGTAAGTAAATATAAAATCGACGTGTAAGGTACTAAGACTAGCTTTCTTATTAATGGGAGAAATTAAAGACCAATGTAGATGAGCGATGATGAGCTTTCTCGTTAATCTGAGATACGTTTTATGAGGATAAACCAAATCCATTCAAGTTTCTGAGCTCCGTCATGTTTGAACTATTTAATGGAAGATTCAAAGAACATGGTCACTCTATGCAAAGAGTAGATTTTAGCATAGAATGCCGTTTTAATGAAAGCACTAGGTTGGTTTATGCAGATTACAGTTTTTAAATAGGATTGAGTTTAATTTTACTTGATCTAGTGGGTGTAGTAAAGGATGTGTAAGGTGCTACTAAACGATCTCTCGTCAACGAGAGAAATTATTGATCAATGCCAGAGGATATATGATTTTTCTTGTCAATGAGAGAACGCACAGGAGATATAACGAGCATTCTCGTTAATTCGAGTATCAGTTTTAGGAGATAAACAAAATCCATGGTTGGGCTATTTGATAAATCAATTACTTCTCCCTTTATAGCTTGTCGTTTTGCTTTTCCCTTTGTAGCTTTAAATTAGTTTTAATGAAACAATGTCAGTCTATGTAGAATGCAGTGTTTAACATATTTAGTGCAATATATCCATTTAGGTGGGAGTAACAATAAGTGATGGGTGCAAACTTTCTCGTTGATGTGAGAAATCATAGTTGATTGCATAGGGGGGCTATAATGGGATTCTTGTCAATCCAAGTTTCATTGAGGATAAACAAAGCAGCGCAGTCACGAGGGAAATTATAGACCAATGCGTAACTGAATGCATTGGGGCTATAATGAGATTTCTTGTTAATTCAAGTTCCATTGAGGATAAACGAAGAAGCGCAATCACGAGAGAAATTATAGATCAATGCAGAAGAGCGATGAAGAGCTTTCTGTGGTTAAATAGTACATGTAATGAGGATAAGCAAAATGCGTGCATCGATTTCTGAGCTCCTTGATGGTCGGATTATTAAGTGAAACTAGGTTTCACTATATGCAGAATGTAGTTTTTAATATTGAACTAAGTTTAATTCATTCATCCAAGTGTGGGTAATAGTAAATATATTTATTCTCAGACTAGTCGCAGCAGCTAAAGCTACGTCCAAGTGTCCCTCTCTCAATCTCCCAGGCTCACAGGTCCTGGGCTTTTGTTGTTTCCTCATCTTGCTGAATTTCGAACAGAGCTCCAACGCTTTCGAACAGATCTCCAACGCGTTGCTTAAAATCCTTTTGTCTTAAAGCACCCGGCAGCTGGTTTGCCGGCCTCTAATACAATCCTTTAACCGTTGTTGTCTAAAAAAAAAATAGTAAATATATTTATGAGAAATGTTTTTGTGAACAATCTAACAGTAGTTAAATTTATTCATTTAGTGTGTAATAGTGAATCAGTGCAACTATCAGTTAATCTGAAATCAATTGCTCCGTATGTAGATGATATTCCATCAACGGGGTCCCTGAGCTTCTTATATATATATATATATATATATATATATATATATATAAAATCAATTGCTCCTTAGGTAGATGAGATTCCATCAACGGGGTACCTGAGCGATGTCATCTTCTCGTTGGTTATGCATGTGTGGTTGGCCTTAGAAAACCTATATTTTGTATAAGATCTGTTTCGTGACTGAATCGGCAGGTAGAAAATATATCTATTATGTGGTTGAATTGACAGGTAGAAAGTATATCTATTATGTGGTTTTGAATCGACAGGTAGAAAAAATAAAGAATTTGAATATCTTTAGTTTCTAGTGTCCACATAACTTTTTACCCTGATTCTGGTGTGTCAAATTAAACTCGAGTACTGTATTTAAAAATGTTCTAGACTTGTTTTCAATTTATTTTGTATTTAACATTTCACCTGTTTGATTACTTTGCTCAATGTGGCGGGCTAAATACTGTTGTATTTAACAGGAACTTTGCAACAGAATCTGCATTGACACAACACAACGCAGCCAAACATGGTGGGAAATAAGTCGACCCAGCAGAATCTATTCATTTAACATCTTGGTGTCCTGTAGACTGGCAGAAAGAATCGGTTCCAGAGCAATTGTGGAAAACTTGCGAGATTTTGGGTGAAAAATTTGGAATCTGTAGTACACGGGGTAGTGCTAAGTTTCTGTTTTAGAATTTCTGCGAGGATGGTGACGATATAATTACTGCGGGAGAAGAACTCCACTGTGTATGGGTTCTAAGTTCTAACCATGGTAGAAAGTTCTGAGGAAACTGGATGCTAGACATGATGCTATAGAAGCAGACGAGGTTGTGCATTGTCTACATGCTAATGCAATGTTGATTATTTTATCGACATTCTTACTACTTAGGCAGTTTGCTACTTTGAGAAATGCAATGGCAGATACTTAGTTTGTGGCTTTGTTGAAATTAGTTTTCGGCTCGTTTTGAAATGCACTATTCTCTTGTTGCGTGTTATATTAACATAATCTATTCCTATACTAGTTTTGTTAAACAGGATGTTTTACGTTACTAGCCTCTTGTTGCGTGTTATATTAACATAATCTATTCCTATGCTAGTTTTGTTAAACAGGATGTTTTACGTTGTAGGTACATTATTTTAGTGGTGCTTGTTTCACATATTTGCTAGCATTTCTATTACTGAAATTACATATTTAGTGGTGTCTGTTACCCATATTATGCTATTCTTCATATAGACTAGAAGCGTATTGGACATTTACATATTATGTTAGTGTACGTACTTGTACTGAAGTGTGGTGTGAGCTGAAGATGCGTGCAGGGAAACTATCTCTTTCTGTACCATCTCCTATATGGCCTGTAGGGTGTACCATCTCATGTATGGGTGAGGTTATAACATGGGTTTGGCATGTTGCTCGCTGTACTGTTACACAGATGTTATAGATGGCTTGTAGGGTGTACCATCTCATATATGGTTGTAACATTGGTGTTGCTTGGTGTACTTTTACACAGATTTTATAGTGCTTATTCATGTTTATAGGTTAAATATAATCAATTTTATTATATGTCGATCTGCAGAATGGGTGATAGCTCTCTTTATGTCGTATGCCTGGGGTGCCATCTCATGTATATGGGTAAGGTTATAACATCCATGTGCCATGATTATGGCGTAAGGTTATAACCCTTGAAATCGGTGTTGCAGTTATCCATACATGTTGGCATACAGCACTGTTAGGGATGGCCTGCAGTGAACGATATTTATCCTCGATGAAGTGTTTTTGCATACCATGCATAAATCCCTCTCCTCACTGTATGGTGGCGGACCACATTTATCCTAGTCATTTGATATAAAAAATAAAAAATGTTGCTGTTGCATATCATATGCATAAATCCCACTCTTCAGTGTATGGTGGCGGACCACATTTATCCTAGTCATTTGATATAAAAATGAAAAATGTTAAAGTTAAATAATTGGTCAGAAACCAATAAATTTGAGTGAGCATGCTTATAGAAGAATAAGATGCTGGACGTTGATGTGTTGGATTGTTATGATAATATCGAATTATGACAGGATATAATCCCTATTCTAGTTGCATTTAATATGATCTGGGACCTGGGTCAGGAAAATTATTTTAATCTATATCTATATTATTGGAATGTAAGTATGTAATATATATATATATATATATATATATATATAATTTGGAATGCGAGCATGTTTATCTTGGAAGAGAAGTGTCCTGTTGGAAAACTTAATGACACGTTAAAATTAAATGATTTGCTGTTCAAATAAAAATAAAAATAAAATTACGGCCAAATTAATAAACCTATAAGTAACCTCACTTGACGTGTAGGGACAAAAGTTCTTTCCACATGTTTTGATTGTTTTGATTGTTTTTTCTTTCTGGAAGTTATATATTTTAACCATTCATTTGACCGGTAAGGACCAAATTGTTTGAGATATCGATTTGAATGTGTTTTCTTTTTGGAAGTTTGAAGTTTCATGTTTCATGACTCCCATTCTTACATTAGAGCAGTTTCCAAGTCACATCTCTTCAAGCGAGCAACTCTTAAGAGACGTGACATGTTTCTTTTCATGTTATTGATTTTTCACGATATCGCTTGGTTCAAGCGAGATACTCATGAGATGTGAAATGTTCTTTATGAGATGTGAAATGTTCTTTTTTTTCATAGTAATGTTTTGGGAAAATTTATTGGGTGTATAATTTTTGGTTTTGAAGATGGTAGATAGGGTAGATTGGATTTTATAAAATCAGAAAGCCATTTGGAGAGGATACTAGTAAATCCTCTTTACCATGCGAGCTAGGCTTAGTTGATCCCTTTTCAAATTGAGCTACTCTTAAACCGTGGTTGTTACTTTTACAGCTTAGAATGGAAGAGACCTAGTTGATCCCTTTTCAAATCTGCTACTCTTAAACCGTGGTTGTTACTTTTACAGCTTAGAATGGAAGAGACCTAGTTGATCCCTTTTCAAATCTGCTACTCTTAAACCGTGGTTGTTACTTTTTCAGCTTAGAAATAAAGAGACATGACTTGTGCTCCAATTTCTTTTTGCGATTCTGACCTGTTCTATAATTTTAGGATCTTAATAATAGATTCCTATAGACCTGTTTGAACATGAATTTTTAAACGAGAGGTTTGCACCTAGGCTGGTTTCCAGGGTCGAAATGTGCCATATTAGTGAGGTTTGATGGAAAGATGCATTCCATGAACCATGTTTGTACTAAATACAAGATGTCTGAATCTCCTGAAAGTAGTATGATTAGGATTATCTAAAAGACAATGTAAATTTTTTTTCTGTTGGAATCGGTTGATTGATTGAATCATTGAATGTGTTTTATTTTATGTCTGTTGCTTCAGAAAAACTTGAAACCAAAGAACGTAGCATAATAAGGATTTATGGCGAAATGTTTCTTCTATTTGCTATTTTTCAATACATAATTTAAATTTTGGTTCAATTTGTATGGTATTCTGGAATGCGCCAATGTGTATGGCATTCTGGAATGCGTTTCTAGCCAAGTGCAGTTAATGTAGTTTTTATGGATATATTCTTACATTTTGAGTTCACACCTTAGTTCAATGCCATGCATTATTTTTAGGTAATATTTTGAGGTGGTTCAATGTGGTTGGCGTTCTTGAGTGTGTATATCTAAATTATGTAAAAATTACTACTCAAGTGCAGTTAATGTACTTTTTTTGATATATCCTAGCATCTTAGTTCAATGTCATACACTATATTTTTTTTTTTTATATTACAAGGCATATTGTTTGATTCATGATACCAAAACCAAACATCTTTCCATTTTTCTCAATTAACTAGTGCCAGTCATTCTTGTCCTAGCCATGTGGTAGAGGCCGAGCCAAATAGATCAGAGTATCCAAGCCAAGCTGAGTATCCCCGCCCAGAAATATATTAATAAGTGCTAACCAAAACACCTTCAATCTGCAGGAATCTGGCTGAGCAATTCTTACTCCAATCGTAATTTGGAGTGTTCAAATCGAAATTTGGGGTGATCTGGGTAGTTTTAAATTTGGGCAATTAGTAGTACGACAGGCATCGTAATTTGGGGTGTTCAAATCGAAATTTGGGTGATCTGGGTAGTTTTAAATCCGGGTAATTAGTCTAGGATGGGCATATACGATTGTGGAAATTGCAAAATAGTGGAAATAACAATTTCCTCTAACAATTATGACCAGTTTTTATCAAAATTTATTAAAAAAGCAGGGCGTTTTAGTTGTTTTTATCCTACTCGTTTGGTAGATCTTTGAAACCGTCATGCAAATTAGAATGTGGAAATGTTAATAAGTCCCTTATGTTGACCACCTTGTTTGGAAAATGTTTGAAACCGTCATAGCAAATTAAAATGTGGAAATCTTAGTAAGTCCCTTATGTTGACCACCTAGTTTGGAAAATAAAGTGTTGACTTTTTCTCATTGACCTCCATATTTGGAAAATAAAGTGTTGAGTTTACACTCATCGACCTCCATTGCAATCTTTCAACAAGTGTGACTCTATTGTTGATTTATTGAGCAGCATCGAGAGCCCTTCTATTTGGAGAACGGGACCACTTGGTTTGGGACCACGGTGAAGACTCAACCTAGTGTTGAGTGACCATTTTGTTGAATGGTAGATATCTGGTCTGGGACCATGATATAAACCTAGATTTGCCCTGGATAGACTCAACGTTGTGTTGAGTAGACATTTGGTCCGGGACTAAGATGTAGACTAGTCTGGGACTGGTAGACTCGGCGTAGTTTTGAGTAGCCAATTTTTGGGAGAATGAAGACATTGTAAGCCTTAGACTGGGTCTGGGCATGTGTGTGGCACTTTGACCCTTGATTTATGGGCTTGGTGTGCTTTTCCAAGGATTAGCTACTTTTGGATAAGTTACCCTAGCACTAGATTTAGGTGTCACACAATGTGTGAGATAAAAACATTAACAACTCTCTTGGTTTATGATGTACTTTTGAAATAAAAAGAAAGTACCACAGGTAATGACTACAGGGGCACTTGGTAAAAGGCCAAAGTTGAAAGCCAGAATTTTTTTTTTTTTACCTTTTTGGTTAAAGTGAAAGTGAAATTAGGAAAATAATAAAAATATTATTATTTTTATTTTTCATAATTTTGTCCACTTAAAAGGACCGCGGATGGAAAACAAATTAAAGAAGGAAAAAATAAAAGTACATTTTTGGTAAAAGTGAAAGTGAAATTAGGAAAATAATAAAAATATTATTATTTTTATTAAATAAGACTTCTTATAAAAGTCAAAGGAAAAAATAAAAGTACATTTTTGGTAAAAGTGAAAGTGAAATTAAGAAAAGAATAAAAATATTATTATTTTTATTTTTTCCTAATCTTGTCCACTTACAGGTGAACAAAGGCTATAAAAGAAGACTAAGCTTTTTCATTTGTTACACACACTTTTGCTTTCACATGTGAAGAAATACTATTTTATGTTCAAACCTTCAACTAGGGTTTTAACAACAAAAGTCCATCTTTAGCATTTTTGCATAACTATTTTCAACATTCCATTTTTTGGGCAGTTTGCAGCAATCTGATATTTTCAGGCAGTTTTTAGTAGTCTGATATTTTTGGGCAGTTTTTAGACAGTTTGATATTTTTGGGCAGTTTTCAATACGCTGATATTTTTGGGTAGTTTTCAGTAGACTGATATTTTTGGGCAGGAGAGAAAATTTCAGATTTTCTGAGAAAGCCTTAAATTGGTAATTTTTTGTAATTTTGGGAATTGTGAGTAAATTTATTAGTCTGATTTTTACTGATGAATTTTACAGTGATTGTGGTCAAAATCCAGATCTGGAATTGTGGAACTTTTTGAAGAATTTTTTAAACCATCTCATTTACGAGATGAGCTATTAATGTTTTTGGGGTTTTTGCCTTTTGAAGGTTTCCTCAGTGAAAAATATTGTGTCCATGTGTGTTGATGTGATGAATGTGTTTTTACTGCACTGCTGATCTATTTATGTTTATCTGCAAATTTCTAAAGTTTATGCTAATGCTGAAAATTCAACATGGTATTAGAGCTTAGCATGTGAAAACACAGTAAATGGATATTGCTGTTGTTTCTCACTAGATCTTGGAATAAGATTTGCAGATCTAACATTTGGATAAGTGACAGAGATGGCTACTGTTGGTTTCAAACAGGAAGATAAGCTCTTTGGTTCAACAAACTTTAATTTTTGGAAGGCCAGGTTGACAACCATTCTTGATGAGAATGACTTGGATGATATTGTTCTCAATGTCACAGAAGAGCCAAGTACAAATGCTAGTAGGCTTGCCTACAAGAGGAAGTAAGGTAAGGCTAAAAGAGTTATTTATGATTCTATCAAAGAACATCACATCCTTGAAGACTGCTAAAGAATGCTATGATACATTGGTAAACCTCTATGAAAAGAAGGCTCCGAGTCAAAAGAGAGTCTTGAAGAAGAGGCTACGAACTTTGAAGTTGAACAAAGAAGAAAGTGTTGGTTCCTTCTTCACCAAGATCAAATAGGTAAGAGATCAACTTCTTGCTATTGGTGTTACTGTTGATGATGATGATCTTGTACAAACAGTGGTTGATGATCTCCCAAGCTCTTGGGAAATCTTCATGGCATCTGTCCGTGGAGGAGAAAATTAGCAAACCTTTGAAAGGCTTTGGCATGATTGCATACAAGAAGAAGCAAAGAACATTGACAAGGTAATCAAGCAAGATAACCTTGCACTTGCAGCGAAGACCAAGAAGTTCAAGAAGCCTTTCCCTCAGCAAAAGAAAGGTAAGAAACCTCAGGGTAAGTTTTCTGACATGCCCAAGATTGAATGTTATACTTGTCACAAGTTTGGACATTATGCTAGAGACTGCAGGCAGAACAAGAAGAAACTCAAGAGAAGGTTTCAAGCATCTACTGCGGAAGCAGAGGAAGAAGATGAAGAACCAAAGAAGAAGAAGAAAACTAGCGCTAATAAAATTGATGACCTTCGAAGGGAGTACTATTTGATTTCTGCTCTAACTGGTTCTTTCTCAGCTTGCTCCACTTCTTGGTTGGTGGATAGTGGTGCCTCTAGGCACATGACAGGTAACCGTGGTATCCTTACCAGTTATAAAAAGAAGTTCACCACTCAGGTAGAACTTGGAGATGACTCCACTTACAAGATTGAAGGAGTTGGCTCAACTTCACTTCAACTTGACTCAGGTACGGTTCTTTATATTGATGATATTCTTTATGTTCTTGGGTTAAAGAAGAATATTTTATCTGCTGTTAGTTTAGAAGACAAGGGCCATAGAGTCTTCTTTATGGACAAAAATGTCTTTTTATGGGCAAAAGACACAGATTTAGACTCAGTAGTTCAGATTGGGGTTCGAGAGGGAGACCTTTACAAGGCCTCCAAAGTTTCCACTCATGCTTTGGTACATCACACAGTTGATCCTTGTGAACTTTGGCATCGAAGGTTTGGATACCTTCACTACACAGCACTCCCAGGATTGCAGAAGATGGTCACAGGTATGCCAGAAGTTTTTCCAAAGCATGAAGGAATTTGCAAAGGATGTGTTCTAGGTAAGAACACTAAGAAATCCTTTCCCAGAAGCAAGAGTAGATCTAAAGGCATTTTGAATTTGATTCATTCTGACATTTGTGGGCCCATGTCTTCACCCTCCTTGAGTGGGTGTTTATATTATGTCTTGTTTATTGATGACTATTCTCGAAAGTCTTGGATTTACTTCCTCAAGGCCAAGAGTGAAACCTTTGACAAGTTCAAAGAGTTCAAGGCACTGATTGAAAATCAGACTGGCAGGCACATCCGTATCTTGAGATCAGATAACGGAGGTGAGTATGAATCTAATGAGTTTGATGATTTTTGTCGAGAAGCAGGAATCAAGAAAGAGCTGACAATGCTTTACAACCCTCAGCAGAATGGGGTTGCAGAAAGGAAGAATAGAACGGTCTGTGAGGCTGCTAAAGCCATGATCACTGATCTAGATCTTCCTTTGTCTTTATGGGCTGAAGCTACCGAAACTGTAGTGTACATCCAGAACAAAAGCCCTCATGCTGTCTTGGGTGAGAAAACTCCAGAAGAAGTCTTCACCAAGAAGAAACCTGTAGTTGATCACATGAGGATATTTGACACTCTTCTGTATGTTCATGTGCCAAAAGAAAAGAGGGCCAAGCTAGAGCCTTTCGGTAAGAAAGGCTTATTTGTTGAGTACGGTGATTTGCTCGAAGGCTTATCGAGTATATATACTTGGACAAAGGTATATTGAGGTCAGTAGAGATGCGATCTTCCATGAGGAAACGATGTTTCGTAAAACACTAGAGCTTTCTCCGGAAGATGCAGTTGCTCCACTTGAAGTACCACAGGTAATGATCTCAGGGGCACTTGGTAAAAAGCCAAAGTCAAAAGTCAAAGAAAAAAAAATAAAATTACCTTTTTGGTAAAAGTGAGTGAAATTAGGAAAAAAATAAAAATATTATTATTTTTATCTTTCTTAATTTTGTCCACCTAAAAAGACCTAAAAAGACCACGGGTGGAAAATAAATTAAAGAATGACTTCTTATACTTCTTATAAAAGTCAAAGGAAAAAATAAAAGTATATTTTTGGTAAAAGTGAAAGTGAAATTAGGAAAAAAATAAAAATATTATTATTTTTATTAAAGAAGACTTCTTATAAAAACCAAAGAAAAAATAAAAGAACATTTTTGGTAAAAGTGAAAGGGAAATTAGGAAAAATATATATATATATATATATATATATATATATATATATATATTTTTTTTTTAATTTCTTTTTCCTAATCTTGTCCACTTACAGGTGAACAATGCTTATAAAAAAAAATCAAGCCTTCTCATTTGTTACACACACTTTTGCTCTCACATGTGAAGAAGAGTATTTTATGTTCAAACCCTCAGCTAGGGTTTTAACAGCAAAGTCCATCTTCAGCATTTTTGCACAACTATCTTCAGCATTCCATTTTTGGGCAATTTTCAGCAATTTGATTTTTTTAGGTAGTTTTCAGCGGTCTGATATTTTTGGGCAGTTTTCTGCAGTGTGATATTTTTTGGGTAGGAGAGAGAAAATCTTAGTTTTTTTGAGAAAGCCCTAAATTGGTAATTTTCTATAATTCTAGAAATTGTGGGTAAAATTATCAATCTGATTTTTATTGATGAATTTTACAGTTACTGTGGTCAAAATCCAGATCTGGATTTGAGGAACTTTTTGAAGAATTTCTTAAACCATCTCATTTACGAGATGAGCTATTAATGCTTTCGGGGTTTTTTTCCTTTGAAGGTTTCCCCAGTGAAAAATATTGTGTCTATGTGTGCTGATGTGATGAATGTGTTTTTACTGCACTGCTGATCTAATTATGTTTATCTGCAAATTTTTAATTTATGCTAATGCTGAAAATTCAACACCTATCTCGGCCATTGTTTAAGAAGAACCAATTAACATCATCCATAAATAATAGGTGAGTTATATTTAGTACTCTGCCCCCATTTTAACACCTCTATGCTGATTATTTCCTTTAGCATCCCGTGTGTATGGCTCAACCTTTCTACAAGTAGGAATAAATATGGTGACCAGGGGTTTGCAATCCCTTTAACAAGGGTGACCCTATCTTGGCCGTTGTTTAAGAAGAACCAAATAACATCATCTATAAATAATAGGCGAGTTATATTTAGTCCTCTGCTCCCATATTAACACCAGAACCCTGATTATTTGCTTTAGCATCCATAGCTGTATGGCTCAACATTTCTACAAGTAAGAATAAATATTGGTCTCCCTTGCCTTCATGTATTTGGAGACTCATCAGTCATTATTAATTGGATTAATTCTGAAGCAGCACTTAAGGCATTTGACCTAGACTATTGGTGTCATAGAATTATTGAGATCAAAGCCTCCTTTTTTTTCTAGACATGTTTAGACTATTGGTGTCATAGTTAGCTTGTCGAACGAAGCACTTTCATTAGCGTTTGGCTTCCTCTCTTTTTCGGAATTTTTTCAAGCAAATGATATTGGGGGAGGTTATTTATAGCTCTTTTAAAGAAGCTTTTTGTTTTTAGTGGTTTACTTAAACTTTATTGTTTCGATTTGAGTATGGACTTTCTCTTTGCCACTATGTCTTTGGTATCTTTGATACGATTCATTGGACTCCCCATGGGATGGAGTTCTTAATCACCCCAAGTGCTTCCTTGGATAAGCTTATTGGGTTCTCTATGTGCTCTCTATGGATTTGCTTGGTAGGTCTATACGGACTGGAGTGTATGCTTATGATTAGCATGGTCTTGTCTGGGTTCTCTACATGCATTTGACTGTTCTCAGGCCACTCTTAGTGTGGGCTTAGAACCTTTTCTTTCTTACAGCAACGAGTGATATTTATACCATGACATTGTAAAAGTTACCTTTGATTCTTATAGAATAACTGTTGGACGGATTAAAGTAACTGAGAGGGGGGGGTGAATCAGTTACATACCAAAGTGCATCATTTTAAAAGATGTTTCAGATTTATTATGGGCATATGTTTAAACCATTCAACATATAGCAGCAAATTAAATAACAGTCAATATTCGAACACAAGACACAATGTTTTCATGAGGAAACAATAAAAACTTTTCTTCTTAAGAATGAAAGGTAAGCTCCAACTCCTCTTTACATTCTTTTATTTTGCATGAGCTTCAACTCAGACGAGGTTGCTACCTCTGGAAGCTCCAACTTCCAATTATACAAGCACCAACTTGTGTCTATTTTCTAGCAACAATCAGAGGGATGCTACAACACCCCAGAGAACTCTGTTCTCCCTTGCTCCACCCTACCACTCAGAGAACTCTTTGAGTTACAGAATGAATCAAACCCTTACAACCACTCACTGTCTATGACTAGGCTTTATAAATCAGCATTTACATTATGATTCTGAATTAGACAGTATTGCAGATGTTATAATTCTATCTCTGTACATTTTCTCTGTTTATCATCAAGACTAAGCACATGTAGAACTCACCGAGACTGTTACTGTATAATTCATGTATTCTTTCTCATCTGGACTCTTCATGCTCTGCAATTGTTAATCTCTATTCATCATCGTATCCAGCTCTTCGATTCTTTTCTGCAATGTGCTCAATCTCTTATCTTCGAACTTACCTTTCAAAACCACTCACCCTTCTAGTTTGCTTGCTACAATATGTATATATATATATATATATATATTTTTTTTTTCAGTCGATTCACATTCTCTCCGTTTATTACAGAAACGGTTACGGACGCTTCATGTACCAAATAGTTAATAGATTTTTAACTGTCAAGACTCTCAACGTCTTGAATGCTGATCGATTCACATTCCATGAATGCCATAGATTTTCAAAGTCTCTAACTAAAAAAATTTAAGTCTTCTGACTCTCTGCATTCCGCGAATAGTCATCAATTGCTTGAATACGTTTTAAATCGGAAGATAATTTGCTTATTCGCCCGCCGTTGCGGAAAGATGATCAGCTTCAGTCTTGATATTCTTTTTTGATGCATTTGCCTTAGTTGGCTGATTGTTTGGTTTCACGTCGGAACGTTTTGTTTTTTCATTCTCCGCCGTTGCGGCTCCATAATGGCTAACCATCCGACTCATAACGTTTCCGACGCCGATAGACCTACCGCGGAGCCCGTGGTCTTTTCGTCTTCCGTCGTTGCGGCTCCCGAAAGCTTTTATACCTCCGCCGTTGCGGCTCCCGTTCAACTCCGACTTCCGATGTTTTGAAGCTCCGATGTTTCGGCTCCCGTTCCACTTTTCGCTCCGACGTTGCGGAAGGGGATGTCCTTTCGACTTCCGATGTTTTCAAGCTCCGGCGTTGCGGCTCCCGTTCCGCTTTTCGCTCCGACGTTGCGGAAGGGGATGTCCTTCCGACTTCCGATGTTTTGTTTGCTGATTGTCGCCGATCCTTGTGTTGTGGGCTTCCGCCGTTGCAGATTGATTTATTCTTCACTGCTCTGTCGTTGCGGCTCCCAAAGTGGTTAAGCCTGCCGACTTCTGATTGAGAGTTTTCCCGCCCTCCGGTCGCCTGTCCGTAACCTCTTTCTCTTCCGTTGTTGCGGCTCGCAAATCAATTAGCCACCCGAAGTGAAACGTGCTCCGCCGCCGATGCAGGTCGCTTGTCCGCCGTTGCGGATAGATAATCAGTGTTGGCTTCGTTATTTTCTCCGACGCATTGGCTTAATCGGTTGATTTGTTGCTTTCGAATCGGATCATATTATTCTTTATGCAAGTATTGGAGCTCATTTATGTAAGTATTGGAGCTCATTTTTCCTGTTGCTGCTGTGTGTGCTTTACTGTACAAAGATTCCTGTATAATATGCTGAATAATATACCTGTGCTGCAAAGTTTGACAGAATGACAACATCTTGGCCAACAAACTCCCCCTTTGACATGATGGCAAACTTTGAAAACTTTCTCCCCCTTTTGACATCCATGGCAAAGACTAGAAATACTGCTCCCCCTGTGATCGTGACTCCCTCTGTCACTGTTTCAATCTATACAAAATGTGTCTAGAAAACAAGAAAGCAGAAGCTGTAACCATATGCCAACAAGAAATTAGATCCATAAAGAGCTTGGCAACCTGTAATGTGAATGAGAATATATTCATAGTGAACAAACCGCCAGCTGAGCTCGAAGCGTTTCAAACTGAGATTTGGGCAATGGTTTAGTGAAAATATCAACAATCTGGTCTTTTGTTCCAACATATTCAACCTTAATAACTTTGGACAGCACCTGCTCTCTCAGAAAATGATATTTGATGGGTATGTGTTTAGTCTTTGAATGCATCACTGGGTTCTTTGAAATGCTTATTGCACTTGTATTATCACAGAAAATGGGAATGGGATCATCATTCTGTATGTGCATATCCTTCAACATCTGCTTCATCCAAAGAATCTGGGTGCAACATCCTGCTGCTGCTATATACTCTGCTTCAGCTGTAGATAATGAAACAGATGATTGTTTCTTACTGGACCAGCTTACCAAACAATCTCCAAGAAAGAAGGAAGCACCATTGGTACTTTTCCTGTCATCAACACATCCAGCCCAGTCAGCATCAGTAAATGCATATAAGTCTAGGGAGTTATCTTTTGGATACCATAAATCATGATTTGTTGTTCCTTTTAAGTATCTGAAAATCCTCTTTACAGCCAACAAGTGACCATTCTTAGGTGAAGCCTGAAATCTTCCAACCTGACAAACAACATGCATAATGTCTGGTCTAGTTGCTGTAGCATAGAGTAGACTGCCAATCATAGATCTGTACATAGTCTGGTCTACATCTCCAGAGTCATCATCTTTACTGAGTTTACATCCAGTGACCATAGGTGTACCAACTGGCTTACAGTCCTCCATTTTGAATTTCTTTAACATTTCATTAATGTATTGAGTCTGAGAGATAGAGATACCTCTGTCACATTGATTGATTTGTAATCCAAGAAAGAACTTCATTTCTCCTAGCATAGACATTTCGAATTCCTGCTGCATGCTTTCAGCAAACTTTGTGCTCAGTCTATCATTGTCACTCCCAAAAATTATGTCATCAACATAAACTTCTATAATAATCAGACTGTTATTCTCTTCTTTAACGTACATGTTACTATCTGTGTGACCTTTCTTGAATCCTTGCTACATCAATTAGTTATCTAGTCTGGAGTACCATGCCCTAGGTGCTTGCTTTAATCCATATAACGCTTTCCTTAATCTGTAAACAAACTGTTGTGCATCCTGTACATGAAATCCTTCTGGCTGCTCCATGTAGACTTCCTCTTCCAAATCACCATTCAGAAAAGCTGACTTCATATCCATTTGGTAGACTTTGATTTGTTTGGAGCTGGCATATGCTAAGATCAACCTTATTGCTTCCATTCTAGCAACAGGGGCAAATGTTTCACTGTAATCAATCCCTTCTACCTGTGCATAACCTTTGCAGACTAGTCTTGCTTTATTTCTGGTTACTTTTCCTGTATCATCCAGTTTATTCCTGAAAACCCACTTAGCTCCTATTACATTTTTGTTTGCAGGTCTAGGAACTAGTTCCCAGGTATGATTCTTTTCGATTTGACTAAGCTCTTCCTTCATAGCATTTACCCAATGTTCATCTTTGATAGCTTCATTCACGTTTTTTGGTTCAGTCAGAGAGAGAAGTGATACCTGCTTTTCAAGGATGGGTTGCTGTCTTTTACTTCTTGTCTCGACACCTGAGTTTATATCCCCAATAATCAATTCTTTAGGGTGATTTTTCTGTATTCGACTACTTGGAGATTTTGTTGAAATTGCATTTTTTGAAGGACTTAAGCATTGTTCATCATCACATGTAGATCTGTCACTGTCATCAGCCTTAACCTCTTCTATTTCATCCTCTTCATCATCTGACCTGTGCTTGTCAAATATATCATGAATCTCAAACTCCTTTTGCTTAGTCTTTGTTTTTAAGAATGCAGATTCATCAAATGTTACATCTATTGCTTCAACGATCTTTCTTAGTCTGAAATTATAACATTTATATGCTTTTCTAGAACAGGAGTAGCCAACTAATACTCCATCATCGGTTCTAGAGTCTAATTTTCCCAAATGTGGATCTACTCGTTTGATATAACACTTACAACCAAAAATCCTGAAATGTTTAATGCTGGCTGGTCTTCCTTTCCACATTTGATATGGCGTGATAGACTGGTTGTTTCTTAGCAGACATCGATTTAGAATGTAAACTGCTGTGTGAATAGCTTGAGGCCAAAGCACATTACTCAACTTTGCTTCATGGAGCATGGTTCTAGCCATCTCTACTATTGTTCTGTTTTTCCTTTCTACTACCCCATTCTGCTGAGGTGTTTCAGTCACAGAGAAGTGTCTCTTTATCCCGTTCACATCACAAAATTTGTTAAATTCATTTGACACGTACTCTCCTCCATTATCAGATATCAGGCACTTTATTTTCTTGTCACATTCATTTTCAACAAATTCTTTAAACGTTTGAAAACAGTCAAAAGCTTCAGATTTCTTTTTCAATAAGTAAAGCCAAGTCATTCTAGTGTAATCATCCACAAATAATAAGAAATACTTTTCTCCTTTCATCCCTTTTGTTCTCATGGGCCCACAAATATCAGTATGCATTATTTCAAGCGAGTTGTAGAGTATTCTTTTGTTTTAAATCTGACTCTTGTTTGTTTCTTATGTTGGCATTGCTTGCACACTGAACCTAAGAGATTCTTTAAAGATGGTAAATCTCTTACAGCTTCATTCTTACTCATATTGATCAGATTATCAAAATTGATGTGACCTAGTCTCTTGTGCCACAACCAGCTTTCATTCTCATTACTAAGACAACATTCATTCTTTTTCTTATCTAGAATATAGACATTGCTTGAACTTCTTGTGGCTGTACCTATTAGTTTATCTGTTTTCACATATAAACTAATAGGAGCTCATTTTTCCCGTTGCTGCTGTGTGTGCTTTACTGTACAAAGATTCCTGTATAATATGCTGAATAATATCCCTGTGCTGCAAAGTTTGACAGGATGACAACATCTTGGCCAACAATAACAAGGAACAGTTATTTTCCTTCTGAAAAAAAGTAAAAATAAATAAAGTGACTGGGGGCAACCTTGATGAAGACCTCTTGACGCTTTAAAAAAATGGGGAAGCCGAGTTATTTATAAGTATCGAGAAATTCATCAATGAAACACTTCCCATAAACTCAATTGTATCATTAACAAATGGAAGATGGTCCACAAAACCTAATCATAGGCTTTGATAGATTGACCGCTGGAATGTGCCTAGATGAATAACTTCTTGAGCTCAACTGATTGCTTCATGAATCTGGCGGCCATCTTTGAGACGACCTTATACACATTGTTGCAAGGTGAAATCGGTCAAAACTTACCAAAAGAAGTGGGACAATCTTTATTGGCATCAGTGCTATGAAATTGGTTTTAATATTTCTTAGAACCCTCCTTGAAATGTGAAACTCCCACAAAATAAAACAAACCAGACTTTTTATGTCATTCTGTTGGATGGATGTTTTGCAGGCATGATCATTGTATGTCTATGTGCTGATTGGTCCCTTATTGTTTCTCTCTGACAAGAAAGATGGAATATGTATAATATGTCTTTTGATTCCTATGAATATCAAAGACTGGTATTTTTTCCTTTCAAAAAAAAACAAACCAATGTAGAACTCTACTCTTCAATCAATGGGCTTCTTGGGCTCTTGTCTTTGCCAAAAGTGGATAAAATCTTTTCGTAACACCTTTTTGTCTAGTGGCCCGTTAATCTGGTTGCACACTTCCTCATTAACCATATGTAGAAAGTATGAAATGACCTCTAAAATGTCAGGTAGGTTAACAACAGTGATAAGCTCTGAAAGTCATGTTCTCTTTTGCATACTTCATTGCGAAGGTCCCATATAGAATTTTGTATCTTTTCTATGCATGGGTTGTAAATTATGATACTTTATATTGCTGTCACCCAGGGTCAACCATGTTCCTCGACTTTTGTATCTTTTCTATGCATGGGTTGTAAATTATGATACTTTGTATTGCTGCCACCCAGGGTCAACCATGTTCCTCGACTTTCTATTTGGCAGCCACTCTCGTTGTCTAGTAAGAGTTTATATTTCCTGCTCTCGAATTCTTTCATCATTTCTAAAATAAAGGAACTCGGAACCGGGCCGATTTCCTTTGTCAATGTTTCAAATCTGCTTCCACCTCTCTCCGTATCTCATTTCCAACTCGTCACCTGTTTTAAGCTAGGTTGGCTGCCAGTGTTTTGACTATTGACCCAACCGATTGTTCACACGGGGAGGAGCCCACATTTGAGGGACCCAATTGTCATGTACCAAAGAGGAGCTTTTTCATTACTCCGGCTCGAATTGTATTTGAATGGTGTACTCGGCTTATTTTGTGGAGACCCAAGTCAAGTAGAATCGAGAAATGTGTAATTATTAAATATTTATCAAACATTTTGCTATTCCTTCATAACCTCCTTTGTTGTTTGTAGCCACTTTTTATCCAGTGGCTCAACATCAAGAAGCTTCGATTCATTTAATATATTTGACAAGTAATCAACCAAATTATCAGGATAAGCATAGTCTCCCATACCTCCGATCCGGATAAAGTGAAATTTAAATTCCCTTCGATATAAAATTTTTAGACATACGCACCTGCCAGTGGGGGAGTTAATCCCCAAAAGGTTGTTTATTATCATATGGACCATATATATTTAAAATAAAGATCGCGAATCTCAATCTTGATAGTTTCCTGATAAAGTGAAATTTAAATTCTCTTCAATATAAAATTTTCATACACACACCTGCCAATGGAGGAGTTGATCCCCAAAAGGTTGTTTATTATCATATGGACCATATATATATATATATTTAAAATAAAGATCGCTAATCCAAATCTTTGATATTTTTTTTAATAGTAATAGTGCTGAAGAAATGGAAAATGCATTAATTAGTTGAAAACTATTATTCCAACCAATTAGAATGACAATGACGAATGATCAATTGTAACTAAACATTTTAGGGCTAGTTTTTTGACTTGACCCCAAGCCCATAGATGTTCATGGACAAGTCCTTCATTGGCTAACCTTCATGGGGGGTTTCTTGCTCTTAGGGCCCTTAAAAATAGACTTTTGTTGTCCTTAATTGATTTCCTTGACTACTCTCTCCCGTGCATGACACAGTGTTGACTTTCTCTTTGCCATAGCCCCACTTGCCTTGACCAACTGATATGACCCTTGCCCAAATGTTTGACTGCCAAACCACCTAGTGGCTTGAGGTAGATGGTCCACACGAATCCTTCTTGACGTCACATCCACTAATGAAATGAATATAATACATTGTAGGAGTTATTTGTTTTTTTGCGATTTATGCGAGTCGTCCCCTTGTGTTTCTATCTTCGAGTCCTCTAGTGATGGAGAGAAAGTACCAAAACATTGATCATCTTCCTTATCCCCCAAAATTTTATCCTTAACCTCTTCAATAGTTTGAATAGATATATCACCAATCATTGCTTTTCTTAAACAATCGAAAACCTTGAAGGGTGACTCTTGTTTGGATTTGTTTGGCATCTCACCTTCCAAATCTAGAAACAAACCAATAATGACTCGATCCTCTGGTAAGTGGGGTATCGGTGAAACTTTCTGTCAAAAAAATTGGTGAAGTTGTTGGTGTAGTTGGTTACATCATGACGATAATAGTGGCATCTAGCACATTGAAAAGGGACATTGACATAATGAAGGGGTTGTTTGTATCGATGAGAATCCGAGACTAATTCGAGACTCATAATTAAGTCCCTTTGTAATATTCAAATCTACAAGGACTCTTGCCATTGACCTTTTCTTTTAGTTCCTATAACTTTCATCAATCGGTTTAGTGGAGCCAATCTGATTGCATATAGCCCTCATGGCCTGCTAAGACAAAAATTCCATTGGAAGGCTAGGTATTTTCACCTAGGTTGGAGAACTTTTCAATGATTCAGTGGAGATTGGAAAAGCGATGTACCATAGGGGTTGTGGATAAAGTAGAAACGGTAAAATTGCGTCTCTCTTGCTTGAGTTACTATCATCCACCTTATATCATCGATATCAAACCTTTACAACCTATGAAAAAATATATATATATATATCAACCCTAGATAACTTGAAGTTTTCCGCCTCTAAAACCCAAGGAACATGGTTTAGAGTCGAAACCCTCCACATCTTCAGCTCGTTGAGGAGTATCCCTATTCTCTTCCTTTGTTCAATTTTCTCAAGCAATTTCATTTTATAATTTTTATTATGGAATTAGTTTGCAAATAAAATTTCGGAGCCTTTTGCAGTATTTTAATGTCTTTCGTATTTTGACATTTCAAAAGAAATACATTCTGCGAGTAGGTTCTTTTAAAGAGTTTCTTTTAGGTAAAATTTCAAAATTCTTTTAGAAGTTATTTTTGTTAGGATATTTAGACACTTAGGAGTTAGTTAAGATCAACTTGTGTAATATATCCGTTAGGTAAAAGTGTGTTTCTTTAGTATGCATTAGTATGCATTTGTAAATATTCTAATCTGAAGGTCACGATATGTTCTAGACATAGAGTGATCTGACGGTTCAACTTCTCTTAGATCATACCTACCATTGATCCGTGGCTTAACACCCGATTGGTACATGATCTCTATTTAAAGAGCATGGAGGGTCCTTGGCTAGTTGATCGATTATGAGAAGCTCATGTAACTTTCTTTCTTTTGCATAATAAATTGCTCAAAGTAGTTATTTGGCTGGGGTCGTGGACTGTTTCCCTCTCGAGGGTTTTAATCACGTGACAAACATCGGTGTGTTGATCTGTGATCTATTTGTGTGAAGCGGTTGCTCAAGGTGTTCGGTCTTTTGGGAGTACCCTGTGTACCTGAACAATTTTCAAGTATTTTTAATATTTTGTATGTTTGGCAGTATTTTAATGTTTATGTATTTTAACATTTCAAAAGAAATGCATCCCAAGAGTAGATTCTTTTAAAAGGTTGTTTGTTTTTAATTTTATTTTTTATTTTTATAAAATTATGTAAAATTTTAAATTTCTTTTATAAGTTACTTCTAAATATCTGGCATTCCAAAAGAAAATGCAATCTAATAAACATAGGATTATTTTTTTCAATTATCTATTTATTTATATAAAAATGGTAATAAGATATTTTTACTTCATGATGTATGTGGAATAACTCTTTTTTTCATAAGTTAGAGCTATGAAGAGTATTATGCCTTCTTTTGCTAGCTAAGACGTCATAATGTCTTACGTCATCTTACTAGACATCTTTACAGATTCCAACAACACCACACTAGTGATCATTACATATTCCAACATAATGAAGGAATAAAGATGAGACCAAAATGCTTGATCCATATTACACAGGAAAATAGTTTGATATACAAAATGAATAACTAAGAACACAAATTGATAAACAAAGTGATGAATCTTCAAGATTGTTGAACTGAATCTAAGATCTAATAAAAAATTTCAATACATGCTCATTTATAATCAATCCACGTTGAGATACTATTCTCCACCTAAAAATGTTGATCCCTCACAATCTCTTGCTTTCTTGCCTTTATTTCCCTCAAAACCTGACTTCCTTTTGAGATGATAATTGTCTTTACCAAATATAGTTGAGAGTGGATACTTGCAAGTCGTTAGGGTTTCAAATTATTTATCCCTTGTCTTCGAGAATATCTATAAAATATCCGCTCTATTGTACATCCTTCAACTACTTAATTTTTTCTTTGCTTACTTGGTGATGATGTGGAAGTATCACGAGTCACAAAGGTACCTTACTTTGAAGTTTCACCATCTCAGTCCATTTGTTTTGCATAGGGTACTTGAATTTAATCATTCTTCTTGAAGCGACATCTAACTTTGTTAAAAAACCAAAAAAACAGGAGGTAGAGTTTGATATAAATGAACAGTTCATTATTCAAAAGCCTAACAATTGAAAAATTTGTCAAAAATGAATTTTCCTTTGTAAGGAATTGCTTTGCATTGCATTGTCTATCTCTTTTACCTACTCTTTGGTGTATATTGTTTTTGACTATACACCTAACTGCCCTTAGTCCATCAAGCAGGTAGGCCTATTTTGTATAAGAAATGAGTCTCTTTGAAATGCTTTACAGTTTGAGCAACTACATTACATTTATTTCAATTTGTTAAAATTTAAATTCCTTTTTGAATGGACTTAGCCAACCTTCATTATGATAGTGGTTTGATCATTGATATCCATGATTCCATAGTAGCTAATTTAGGCTGAGATATACTATTTACTTCTTGCCCAACATTTTATTTGCAGTTTCCTCAATGGAATTCTTTAGTTCATTAACCACCTTGCTTTTAGATATGATATTATGTTTCTTAACCATTTTCTCTTGGAAAATCCTTATCATTGTCTTTCTTTTCGTTATGGTTAATCTCAATTGAAATGCATGTGAAGTGGGTATATAGAAATACCGTGAGCTGCAACATGTGCAATGCTCATCATTCCAATTTCTTGAAAGCTTAAAACATTCCATACGAACGTAAAAGATGATTACGAAGATAAATAAAACAAATTGTTAGCTAATAAATGGTAGCAACAATAGAAATTGATTGATAAAAAATTGGTTGAAGGGAATGGAGTTGTCCTTTTGGATTTACATGATGAATTCAAAGTGGGGAAAATGGACTTAACTTAAATGAGCTTAGTCGCAAAATTAATATTTGTAAACAAATGGGCTTCAAAAAAGTGATCATATAAACATAATCAACCAATTTTTAATCAATCAAGATCCAAAAAAGGCAAATGAAATCAGAGAAATGAAACCCTTTCCTAGTCCATAAGGTGTACTGAATAATTTATTGCATATTCCAGATGGAGGTCAAGTGAGTGGATGTCTTAATCCGTCTCACCTACCGCGAGTCGATACTTTTACCCAATTTACAACTTAGTCATGTAGTATATGTTACTGCCACTCAAGATGTTCTCAGCATGAATGAGAACGATCGTTAGGGGATCCTCCCCACTGTTCTCTTATTCTAGTATTTTTTTTTCTAGTTAATCAGCATAGTCCTCCATTCTTTGTAAATTCAACCTTTTAATATTAACTTAATTCATATTGTTCACCAAATAGCAGGATACCGAGATAAGATGCAGACCTTCATACGAACATGTAAACTTATAAAAGCACAAGATTATCCAACATGCAGGAAAAATCCATACTATGATGTAGACGGGGTCGGCTATCTGCTTTTAGAGTCACGCAACTCTGATACCAACTGATGCAACCATCCCGGTTTATAGTAGTACCTCCTAAGCGCTACATTAAGCAGTGGTATAGGTATAAAATGTATAGTTAGTCAGGCAGTAAAAGAGAAGGTGGGTGGGAAAAGAGAAATAAGAGTTGGCCTGACCTATAAGACTTATCCAGGTGGGAAATTAGCTGGTGATAGGACAAAACTCAAATGGCCTTGACCGTTTTCCTATCAGAGTCTCAGCTGGATTTTGGTACCAATTGTTGCAATGTAAGCGACCACAACCTGCTAGATCTCAATGCACACAACAAACACAAGGAATCATGCCAAGGATTATGGCTTATATTAAATTGAAATCGAATTACTTTAACAATTTAAATAAGGGTGAAGTCCATGTTCTCAGGCATACCGCCATTAAACACAATGTCAGCCCAAAGTCTGATACACTGTTCTTTTATCCTATTCGGGCTCTAGTGGTGTTTTTACTACCCCTCTATTTATACACTTTGTCCACTGCCATGATTTCTCACTCTGAAAGCTTCTAGAATCATCTAGCTTCATCAAAAGTATCCATGGCGCGCAGTGCCCTTTGACATCCTCCCCTACTGCCATGATTCCTCCCACTACTCCACCTACCTCTGTGGTATTCTCAACTTTTCATCGGTTGAATCTTGATCGTACAATTTTCTCTCCGAGTTTTCTTCCTTATCGTCGGTGTTAATTTGACTCCCCTACTTCATAAATCGGCCTGCTTTTGACTTTCCTGCTTTTGTCCTGGTCGATATCCCCAACGACCATTTCTTCCTTCTTCGTCGTCTCATCACTTGTCATTGACAGTTCCTGATCAATATCTTCGTGACTCATTATGACTTGTCTTCATTCTGTTGTTAGTCGGCATTCCCCTCGACAGGACTCGTCTTCATTTTGTTGTCAGTCGGCATTCCCCTTGACATGACCATACTCTGGTTTGTTGATTGTTTGCGTCGACTCTTCCCCTTGGTTCAACTTGTCGACCTCCATCTGCGACCTTTGCCTCGTCTCCTGCCTTCGACCATCTCCATGCCAACCTTTTTTTTCCCCACTTTCGTTTGTTGTAATTCACCTCGACCAGACTACTTCCTCCTTCGATGGATCACAACTAGCCATTTTCTCTGACTGTAACTCAGTCATCTTCATTGGCTTCCTCCGACCACTTTACTATGGTCAGTATTCCCTTGTCGGTCTCACCACCGACTTTCCTTGTCTTTCAACTAGATTTTACCTTTCGCCATGACTTGGCATTCTTCCTCACGTCACTCCCCTTCAACCATTTCTTGGCCATTCATCTTCGCTTGTCGGTGTTCCACCAATTGGTCTAGTCCTCCGACTAGTTCCAATTTTGACACAACTTTGTTCTCTGATCCAATTCCACTCTTGGTCCTCTTGACCATCTAGGTTTCAACTGCCCCTTTCCTTCACACAGAAGGTCTTTGACGTTTCTCCTACGATCGCAATCGCAATCGCTCATCTTTATCTTCACCGGTCTCGAATCGACTAGTTTGTTATCGACCACCTTCGTTGACAACTTAGTCCTCTTATTGATCCTTCCTTGACTGTGACTTCTCGACCGCAGTCGCTTGCCTCCACTTCTGGTCTCCACTCGACCAGTTCTTATCAACCATCCACGTCGATTGTTCTGCTCGATCCGACCATATGGGAGCACATAGTACCCATTTCTTCTTCTTGGAAGGTCATCGTCCCCTTTCTAGTCGACTTCCTCGTCAGTCGGTCTTGGGATGGATTCCCTTGCATCACAATGACATAATCTATCATAAGAACTATTATCCATGAAAATTATTGAAAATTATGAATAAGGAGATTCACTACTTTTATATAAATAAAAATTCATATTGTAGTTTGATAAAAAAAAAAAAAAAATTTAATTGGTGTTGTTATATATATAAAATCATACATTGGTGACCATAGTGTTTTATGGGTTTGCTTGTAACGTCCAATCATGTAAGTGATCACAATAGTTTTTGTATTTAGATTTTTTGTTGTTGAGATAGCTTTCAAATATTTATAGTTGTTAGAAGGTGATCTTTTATGGGTGAGTCAAGCCATCATGGGTTTTAAAAAACTTGATTTAGTTATGGAAATTTGAACTTATTTCAACTTAGGATGATTGTTATTAATTATAGTGATTAGGCTTGATCACCCTAATAGGTGTGCTATCCTCTTGGTAGGATGGATTGCTATTTGGTTTTGCAAATAGAAATGATGAACAAAGCTTGAACAAAGGACTTGTGGATCAATTGTGTTTAATTGTAAGTACATATGGAGAATATTGATGATGATTGATGTGTGGCTAAAGGACACCCTAAAGCTATAACTCAAGAAGAGGCGAAGAGAGGAGCATATTCTTCCAACTTGGATTATTGCAATAATTGTGGGTTTAGTCTAGTTTGTATCTAGCTTTTTGGTTGAGTCAAGGACAAGTCAACAATTAGCAGTGGGGGTGTATTGGGTCCGCGTTGCAAATGAACATACTATTATTCTTTTGCTCTAGATGGGGTCATTTATTAGTTAATTAGGTTATGGTTGGAAACATAGTGGGTTTTATATGTACATAAATGTTTAGCGAATATTTATTTTTATTATATAATGTTGTAAAATCTTGGCGAATCTTTCATTTTATTATATAATGTTGTAAAATATTGGTGATTCTTTCACTAAGTTATAAGATATTGTAAAATCTTGGTGAATATTTCACTTCATTATAAAAAAATTGTAAAAACTGGCGAATCTTTCATTGATTTATAAAATATTGTAAAAATAGAGGAACAAAAACATTAGTCAAATAACATGAATCACATCATCAACAACAGAACATGTATACTCACGAGTCACAACTGGAAGGTGTGAGTGAAACACAACTGCACTGACTAGATTTAGGGCAAGTGGGGACTCCACTTGTTATCTCATCCCTTAATGGTTGAGCAGACATCTGGGGACCATAATCTTGACAAACCGATAAACTAATTGAAGTCACGGAGGATAATACAACTATGCATTGTAATTATTCCAATTTATTATTACATTAGATGAATGTTGGTCTCGTGCCAATAGGTATCCTACGATCAATGCATATGAACCTAGTGCATATACCATTTTTCTCTTCACTTAGCTATGTAGAGCTCAGTTATTTTTTTGAGTAGCGATAAGTATTTACAAAGAATCGAAATAGTGAAGACAATTAATTCATGGAACTAAAAGGTCAAAAAAAATATTTTCTCAAACCCTGAATCAATGGAAATTGACTAAAACCAATCTTGATTCAAGCTACAACAAAGGATTAAATCAAGCAACAAATGAGAACTAGAAGCATTCAAGGGACTAACAGAAAGATTTCACTAATACATATGATCAAATTTGCGATGGTTTTTCATTGCTATTTCCACATTTCTTTGGCTCAATTGCGACAATAACGGTCGCGATGTTTTGTGGCACTTATTTCGTCTCTATAACGATGAACTGTATAAGCCGTTGATAAAGAGACAGAAACTGGCCACCACGTGTCTTCTATACGGTGGCCTTGAAATTGATTTTTTTAATTCATTTTCTATGTTTCGTCGCTATATCGACAAACTTGTCGTCCCTATAACGACGAAAATATGGCAAAAAACTGCTAGGCAAAATTTTGTTTCCACAAAAAACTGTGGAACACTTTCGACAAATGTTTGTCTCTCTATCGACGAAGTCTCGAATTTGAACATAAATTTCTTCCACGCAAAACCATGGAAAACCAATCTCTATCGACAAAATCTGCAAGTCGAACGGTAATTTTTCCACGAAATTGCGTCTCTATAGTGACGGTATTCATGGAAAGCCACCCGGGGTTTCGACGGTTTTGTAATACCCGCGATGAAAGTTCATCTATATTGTGACGAAACCTGGAGGTTTCAAAAAAAATATAAATCGTGGAGAGGCACATTCCTTTCCACGATTTTGGATCTTCAATAAGTGCTTGTGATTGATGTGCAGGATCGTGGAGTTTTTGTGTCTATGGACAAGCGAATCCACAGACACACTTCAAGAATCAACAGTCGATAAATCAATACCTTGGATAACTTATCCCATTCAAATTATTTCTAGTGGCATGATTATATGCCTAGATTAAATTTTGTAAGCACTTATTCAAAACATAGCATCTATTGTATATTGGTATGATGTACACATTTCCATGTCGGTTTCTAATTACTTGCAATATTTCCATACTTATTCATCACAACCAAATAGGGTCCTTATAGAATGGTCTTATTCACACCCTCTGTGCATATGAAAATTGTATGGTTTTATCTGGGTCCAATGTGCATCCTATGAACTTCCAAAGTTTTTATCAGGTAGACAGAAAGCTGATAGAAAAGAAAAACGACATAAAGAAAAACCAAGCTTAAAATAACAGAAACGGAAAATTACAATAAGTCTCTCTACCACCATTCAAGTGGGATATATAATAGATGCTACAGGTATTACAATGTTATCTGCAATGGAAAGTGTTAATACCATATTTGTCCTGTAAAGGCAGTAGGTTCTAGGCTCTAGCTTCTATTAAGACGCATTATTTGCAATTACAAGATCTAGTTCCAGAAGAAAATGTTAAAGGGAATGATACGATCAATGGACTAGTTGATGCTACAAGGGATTTTAGTAGTGAAGAATCAGGGTTTGAGAATTTATTAGTATATATGTGAAAATATCCTCAAATTTGAGACTTGAATTAATAAATTAAATGCTGCTCCAAACTTGCAAATGATATGTCTTTTCCAACCAGCAACCAATATTTGTGACAACAGAATGTTTTAACCTTTAGTTAGATTTGAAATAAGGTACACATGAGGATAAAACTAGCCAATTAGAGGAAATTTCAACTCAAAATGGGCCTCTTAAGGAAAATTAATAAAATAATAGTTAAAATAATAAAAATAATATTTATTAATTTTGGAGGAAGAAGAGAAAAAACTATTTTTTTGTTCGTATTTTCGACATATCTCCCTGTGTTTTTACTCAAATTTTGATCGAGAGAGCTCGTTGGATGCGGAATTAAATTCCGCATCCAACTAGTACCCACTCGTCATAATTTTGATGGGCCTCTCTACCCCAAAAACAAGAAATACCTGAAAAAAACGTGATAATGACATCATCATCACGTTTTTTAGGTATTTCTTATTTTTTGGGTAGAGGGGCCCATCAAAAGTATGTCGAGTGGATACGCGTTGGATGTGGAATTTAATTCCGCATCCAATGAGCTCTCCCGATCGAAATTTGAGTAAAAACACAGGGAGATATGTCCAAAATATGAACAAAAAAAGTAGTTTTTTTAATGAATGGATGCATATAAAATGCATAAAGTGAGATGGTGCATATATCATGTAAAGAGAATCGATGTGTATATGTCCTAAAAAAAACATCAGTTCATACATTATGTAAAAGAGCACTAATGGGTAAAATAATTTGTTATCTTAGTTCAAAGAAATGTAAAAGATACACCAACTAGTTGAAATAATAGAATGTGTATGGTTCACTGATGAACTTTTTCACACCGCGGATATGCAAATGCTATTTATTATTTTTACAAATTTTCAATTACTCATTAGAAAATTATTTTTTTTAGTATATTTATTTGTTGAAATTGGATATAAGAGCCGATTAAACTTTTGTTCATTGTAACCATGAAAATAATTCATATAATTAAATTTGAATTAATTATCTACAAATCATATATTTTAAAGTAATATTTATTTTTATTTCTTAATTATTGTGCTTGGATAAGCACGTTGAGTACAACTTTGTTCATAGTCACAATGTACATCATTCATATATTTAATCAATAACGTAAAATTTTGTGACATTAGAGAATACAATAGATGAAGAACCCATTTAATCGATAGATGTTGTGACAAGTAATTGTCTTACCTACACCATACCAAACAATAACTTGTCAAATACATTAGATATAAGTATATTTCTAAATGCAGTATATTATATACCAATTTATATAAAGAATAGGATTGTCATTGATGACAACATTAATGACAATCATTTTGGAAAAATATGGTAATTTGGTGAAAAACAGGAAAATGACTAGGTATGGGGAAATTAATAAAAATTGCCTTAGGGAAATGCACGCCATAATTTATAGGAGAATATAAATGCCTGCACCACATGGGGGTCCTGTAGATTGTTGTTTTTTATACCTGACCATGTCTTCAGTTTGTCCTGAAAGTTCCTGAGGGAGAAGTTATGGACCTGCCAAAACAGGGGTTTGTGCCAGAACAAGCAAAAATGGCTAAGTAGCCTCAGAAAGATGCCTGCCCTAAATTATGGGTTAGAGTAAATGCCCGCAGAACATGGGGGTCTTGTAGTGTATTGGTTTGTCTACCTAACCATGGTATTATTTCTCCTTAAGCATGTCTGAAGAATAAGTTGAATCTGCCAAAATGAGGTTTCAAAATATATTTTGGAGATAGTCCTGAAAATGACTAAGTGTTGGAGAACTGGCTCAGGTAGCCTTAAGAAAATGCTCGCCACAAATTGTGTGTTGAAGAAAATTCCCACACCATATGGGAGTCTTGTAGATTGATATTTGGCCTACCTAACCATGTCTTCATATTGTCTTGGAAGTAGCCGAGGAATAAGTTATGAACCTGCCAAAACAGTGTTTTAGGCAGATTGGACCAGACTAAGAAAATTGTCTGTGTTGGAAAAATTGGTTTATGTGGCCTTGGGAAAATGCCCGCCGTACCTTATAGGTGTATGATAAAAATTATCTGAAGCTATAATCCTACAACTTGTTGAAGAGTCTATCTCACCATGGTCTCAGTTCTCAAAGAAGATGTTTGATGACAAAGATAATGGTCTGCCAAAATAGAGTTTCAGGCTGTTTTGTACTATTCCAGTATTGGCAAAACTGCCTCAGTGGCCTTAGGGAAATGCCCGCCCTATCTCATAGGATGATGAGAAAAATAATATGAAAGTGTTAGGCTATATCTTGTTGATGGGTGCATCTAACCATGGTCTCATTTATCCTATGGAGTGTTGTATGACAAAGATATAAATATGCCAAAAGTAAGAAAAATATTATTTTGCATTTTAAGAACACAAGAAAATTGGTTGTTAGATTTAGGAAATTGAAAAGGCATTTTGAAATGCCCGCAAGGAGGGGTTATTTTGATGATAAAATTCATCAGATAGCATAGTCATGTTCCTTGGTGAATTGACTATCCATCTATACCTTCAAGTTGTCTTATGATGGTCTCATATGCAAAATATCAATTTGCCAAAAATAGGAAAAATAATATTTTGCATAGTGAGAACAAAAGAAAATTGACCAACTGTTAAAAACAGGAGTTTGAGAGGTCAGTTGGAAATGCTCGCCAAGGGCTATTTTGTGCAAGTAAATTTATCAAATGTCATGGATCCATTCTTTGGTAAGTTTTCCATCTGCTCCTGATTTCAGGTCTCCATAGAGTGTTCACACATGTGAAATAGGAGTATGCCAAAATGGGAAGAAATATGTTTTGATGTTCAAAAGAGGTTGAGAAGCTATTTTGAAATGCTTGCCAGAGGTTTTGTGTGTGTCAATAGATTTATCTTGTGATATGGTCTTGTTCATTGTTGAAATGGATATCTAGCCATGCTTGTAGGTTTCCTTATGGTGATCACATGATGGAGAAATCAATCTGCCAAAGTAGAAGAAAAAATATTTTTACAAGTTAAAAACAATTTTGTCCAAGTGTTAAATTAAATAGTTTGGAAGCCTATTTTCAAATGATCTCCAGATAATGTGTGTGTATCAAAAAGTTCAAAATGTGACATGGATCTGATCCTTGTTGAGGTGGCTATCCAGTTGTACTTTCAGTTTGCATTATGATGGTCATATATGCAAAAGATGGACCTGCAAAGTTAGTGAAAAATAATAAACAAAGTTTATTAAATAAGAAGCTACAGAAATGTATTTAGAAAAATAAACATAAATTTAATAAAAATAATTAAGACAGAGTTTTGAAGAGACACGTCTTACTATTGGAGAGATGCAATGTTTAGAAGAAGTTTTAATTGATTATTTCATTAAAACAATAAATAACAAATGGAGTTTCGAAGAGGTGTCTAAGCATGATGACATGGAAAGGTGTAATTAGAACAAGACATGAAGGACATAGATGACTAAGGACATGCATTTTGACATTGACAAGCAAGCATGACAAGCATGGAACATCTAGAGAGTCAAATGACCCATTATGTGGTCATTTGAAGATGATTTGGGCAAGACAAATATGTTGGTGCAAATATGACAAGGAGATGGTGACATGACAATAGACAAGCAAACTTGATGACAGAGATGGCTGCGGGCATGATAAAATAGTGGATAAGGAAAAGATTGCGGGAATCTCCAGAAGATCATGTGGGCATGCTAAATGAGGACAATTGCGGGCATGATAGGAACTATTGCGGGCATAAGATATTTCCTATTGTGGGCATCTTCTCAGCACCACCTGCGAGCATCCCTTATGGCCACCTACAGGCATCTTGGTGTGAGTTGTAAGCATAAGGAAGGACTTGCTGTGGGAATTTGTGGGAGTTGTGGGAATCTTTGATGGCTCAAATGAGGAGTTGCAGGCATCTTTAAACCCTAGCTGCGTGCATCTAGATAGCCCTTACAGGCATCTGAATACATCACCTACTAGCACCTTGAAGATGGACAGTGCGGTCATACTTATTGGAAGATCAAAGACCCCCATACGGGCAGTTGAAGAAGGGTATGTGGGCATAAGAGAAGGCCAAGTCTTGGAATAAAAAATAAAATTAAAATGATGATGATGTGAAAAATTAAATAAATTTTGGTTAATGATGACAAAAATAAATTGGTGATGAGGTCGGCCTCCTAAGACATGGAAATAAAATACTATGTATGGCCAAAAAAGGATGCATGCTTACTGACCCGCATGTAAACAACCAAGAGCCATTGAAAGTTGGCATTGGTTTGGCAGGTGCGATTTCTACTAGTAGTTTAAAGGATTAATTATATTAGTTTGCCATAGGTGCATTCATTATATATGAGATTATGCTAAATATTTTGTGGAATTCCTCTCCAAGTGACTCCTTTTCTTAATTTCCTGCTCCGATCCATGTCCATAAAAAAATAGATCTCCTATCGTCATATAGCCTACCCTGCTCTGCCATAAATCCAATAATTTGAATATTTGCTTCTTGCATTTGAAGGCTTCCGCCAAAGGTAGTATGCTTGGCAAGTCAAAGTGATCCTGCTGAATCTATAGAAAGTACCTCAAATAGAAATATGTAAGTCAAAATAATTTCATTTTATTTCCCGCGATGAGGTCCCAACTGTACCCCCTTTCAAATAAGATTTAAATAGATAAGAATGTTAAATTAAAGATAGCCATATATCGTCGATATAGAGATGACGGTGCGTCGAAAATTAAAAAACGTCGATATTGCCATGATTTTTCCGCCATGATAAAAAAAATGAAGTATTAATACACGGATTTTCAAAACGTGGAAATATTTCATGGAAAAATCCGCCCAAATGTATTAGTGTTTGGACTGCAAATTCTATGCAAGATAATGTCTTGGAAATTCCAAGAACTTATTAAGATGTTGGAGATGCAATCATGCTGGACATATTGCGAGATTTTGTTACACTATAAAATGCTACAGCTGTGATGTATTTAGTCACAAATCTCAAGACTGTACGAAGTCAAGAATTCCCTTAATTAAAGGAAGTGTCCCATATATGGATAAGAAGGAGTCCAACAAAATCTGGAAGAGAAAAGAAAATGAAGAAATGCATCATCCAGGTTAATAAATAAAAACATCTTTCCTCAAACCATTAAATCAAAGGAAATCAAATGAAACCAATGAAGCTACTACAAAGGTTTTGGTGAAGCATCAAATAAGAACTAGAATCATAATGCATTCAAGGGACTAGCACAATCTTTAACCAAAATAAACCCAAACTTCCATAATCGAAAAAATACTACAAACATAAATAGTAAGCAAACCATATAAGTTTTCCAAGGTACAAAGCTAGACATTAACACAGTTTCATGTACTAGAATGAGCCCATTCTTGCTTAGCAAAAGTCTTGTTAAATTATTTATTTATCCTTTAATACTAGGACACTATCTATGTAAAAATATAGGCCCCAGCTTCGTCACATTCCGACTTCATTTCCTATCACAAACAAGAAAGACAATGTAATAGTTAAATATTAAAACATCAATCTTAAATAACTAACATCAAGGAAATGCAGTCCCAACCATCAATGTTACAATGGAAAACACAAAATATAGAATCTATTTCTACCTTAAATGCAACCTCAAATTGAAATATAGCGATCTTGCTATCATAAATACTTTTCAACCTACTTAAAAAATACAAGAACAAAAGCATTAGTCAAATAACATGAATCCCATAATCAACAATTAACCCATAGACTCATGAGTCACAACTAGAAGGTGCCGGTGAAACACAACTACATTGACTAGATTTAGGGAAAGTGGGGACTCCACTTGTTATCTCGTCCCGTAATGGTCCAACGGACATGTGGGGACCTAAATATTGACAAACTGATAAATTGATAGAATCACACATTATGCCCGATCTTGGCCTCCACTAGCCGATTGTGGTCATGGAGGCTAATACAATTATGCATTGTAATTATGTCAATTGATTATTACATTAAATGAATGTTGGTCTCGTTCCAATAGGTATCATATGATCAATGCATAGGAACCTAGTTCATAGACCATTTTTCTCTTCGCTTAGCTATGTAGATCTCATTTATTTTTTTGAATAGCGATAAGTATTTACAAAGAAAATATACAATCAACATAAAAGAATCGAAAAAGTGAAGACAATTAATTCATGCAATTAAAAGGTAATAAAAAAATATTTTCTCAAACCCTAAATCAATGGAAATTGAATAAAACCAATCTTGATTGAAGCTACAACAAAGGGTTAAATCAAGCATCAAATGATAACTGGAAGAATCCAAGGGACTAACACCTCAAAATACACAAAAACTTCAAAAATCAACAAAATGCTTCAAACAGAGCTGTAGCAGGGATTTCTCCCTACTACAGGGGCAGGAATGGCTCCCTTCTGTCTATAGGACAGAAGGGTAGGTTCTTACTAGTGGGTAAATGCTGGAAATAAAAAGATATGTCAATAACAGAAATGAAAGCTAAACTAAGAACATAAAGGAGAGAATGGAGAAGCAATGGTGAACCCCTCTGCAAACACGGGTTAGGGTTTCGCTTCCAAAGACCTGCAAATAAATCCTAAGCTATAGTAAAACCTGCAAAACAATGTTAAGCATAAAACCTGCAAATGGAAACAAGGGTTAGAAAGCAAAGAAAACAAATAAACAAGACATGAAAGACAAGCTATACCTTCTCTAGTGGAAATGGACCACCATGCCCTAGCTTGTGGAAACACCTATCTTGGATGGGGGAGCAATGGCTCAATGGAGATGGAGGAGAGGGAGTGGGTGGCTTGAGAGGAAAAGGTGTCTCAAGGCATCCATGGGCAGCATAACAATATGCAAGGGAGGAGTGTTTTTAGAGTGATCCCCCACCCTCCTTTTATAGCCTTTTCAAGGGGTTTTAGGGTTTTAAGCCCTTGGTAAGGGATTTAGCCCCTTTTTTGGGCTTTTAGCCCCTTTTGCCCTAACTTTAGCTCCTTTTAGGGTTTTAGCCCCTTTTTGAGGGCTTTAGCTCCTAGGAGACTATTTTGGGCTCCTTTTTGGGGGTTTTTAAGCCCTTTTCTTCATCCTTGGGCTATTTTGAGAGTGTGTGGGTCTAATGGAGTGATATGAGGGTCGTGAGATGGTGTCCTTGGGTGGTGTAGGCCATTGAGAGCTGAGTGGGGGATTTTTGGGTTAATAGATTGCCCCCTGATGTGTGAGGGCAGGAGCTCAACATACGACCGACGGACATCATAGTATTTGCTGCGTAGAGGTGGTGCTTCCGGGGCTGGGGCATGGTGGATTTTGGTTTTTGTATTAATATGGTTCCCATCAATGGGTGAGATACAAATAAATGTGTGACATGTATATGGACGAGGCGGGCATCCCCATGCTCGTGACAATGTCAAAATAATAATCTAATCTATGCTCTAAAATACAAGAGCCGATCATATACAACCGATGTTACAATAATGGTTGCCTCCATGTGAGGCTGAATACAATGCTGATCCAGTACATTGGACCCATGGAATTCTCATGGAATGCTATATCTTAATGACTGACGGTCTGTTGGATCTGGAATGGTACATAGCTGTATGGACTCACTGATTGAGAGTCAGAGTCTCTGTGGTACAAGTATGCTGCATCAATCATAAAGGTATATCGAAGCACTGCTGGGCTTCTGAACACTGTCTCCAATGCAACCCGAAAATCACAAGGGACATAAACTTGTTTAGGTTCCTTGGGTGGACTCCCCAATGTGCTAGATTCTGGTGACATCCGGGGTCTTCGACCAAGTATTGTGCGGACCAACCCTGTACAAATCTCAACGGTGCGATGATGGAGTTGAAGTCGAGCACGTGAGAAACAACCATACAGAGAGGCACAAAGGAATCCTCTCAAGTGGTCCAAGGAAGTCATCAATAATGTTAATGAAACTAAGATACAGGGACCTCTAGGTCTATCCTCTGGAATATGTGTGTTGGCGTCGACAAAGGGAGACTTGCCCCTAGTCAAGGCAATGATTCCTTGACCAGGAGCGCAATGGAGATAATTGAAAGGTGTGAAGTAATCTGCGAACTGACTCACTGAATTGGGAGGGGGGGGGAGGGAAGGGAAAGAAATGAACAGGGGCAGGGGGAGAGTGGGAGACTCAAACTTCCTTTGTTCAGAGTATGACGACAGGGCCGACCAGGCAGCAAATGAAACTAACTCATGGGAATGGGATCATAGCTGTAATGCCAGGGATGTCACTGCAAATGGGAAATACTTGGAGGAGGTTGACACTTTTGATATTGATGGGATCAAAGGAAGACACATTGTAGAGTACTCTGAACAAAGGCGAACCAATGTGGGAATGCTGCCAAACTATTTTTTGTGGGGTGGTGTCTAGGGACATCGTTATGGTACGATCTCGTGGATTTTTGGCGAGCCCGAGAAGGTAAATGCTCGATGTTGCTTTCAATTTTAGAGAGTCTGAAAGCACAAAGAAGACTCCAATGGGGACTCTTTTTCGTTGGTAGTCTCCTGTGCCTGAAAAAGGATAAAAGTATACATAGGAGAGCTCGCCCATCCTGTAGGGAATGAGAGATTTCTTTACCATTGGTAGTCCAATCAGGCTAGAAAAGGTTAAACCTATACTGACTGGATGGTCATTCAGATACTTTTACGAGCATGAACGAAACCAAGTTTGCTCGACAATCTTTTCTTGTAGAGAAGGCTGGAAAAGAGCTTAACGACAACCCGTGGTGAGCTTTTTCGTAAAGTGCGGCCCCTCTGTCTGAGAAAGCATAAAAGTATGCAGAGGGGAATGGTCTTGGCTTGAGTGTGCCAAGGAGGTCCTTTTCAATTGACGGTCTACATGGTCTGCAAAAGGAGGTAAACGAGACAATGTAGACACCCTTTCCTATACTTTAACGAGCAGGAAAGGAAGCAGCTGCGCTCGGCTATCTTTTCATTGTTTTAGGGAGTCAGAAAAGAGCTTAAACGAAACTCCAATATGGTCAACCGATTGCGGTGGCACCTGCAGTTCCCCATGTCGGGACGGTGGACAGAGGTCCAAACGCCATCCATGCAATATGGATGGAGCAGAAGGCTCTCAAACATACCAATACATGCATGGGATAGATCGTGGAAGAGGCCTGCGAGTCGGTGCGGCAGAGGCACGCAAACCGAGGTAGCTCTCAGACAGAGGTCAGGAGAGCGTGTGTGTGTGGCAGTGGACGGACTTGACTACATGTGATGTGAGTGCAAGTCCAAGGGCTCTTCTATGCCAAATACATGGAAGAAAAATAAATGGTTTTGTGGACGATGGTCCAAATGTCCGTGTAAGGTGCGGTGGAAAAGACAATTATAACTACAAAAATAAAAGTAAAATTACATTCCTTAATGGGTGGTGGCCGGAAAACTCACATGAGTAGCGGTTGGGAGGTGTGATACAAGTACAGGTCTGTAAACACTTGCATCATCATGTCATGGCTCGTAAATCGAGGTGACTTGTGCGAAGTGGTCTCGAATTTGATTTATTAAACATGAGATAATGGTCTCATAGAAATTTGGGCCCAGAGGTGTGAGGTGTGTCTCGAACAGGTTCCGGGTGACTTTGAACTAGCAGCTGATGGTGCTGCCCCTGATTTTTGGTAAAAAAGGTTGAAAAACAATAAAAAGAAAAAGAAGCGACTCATTGGTGATGTTTAAGTGTAAAATTTCTTAAGGTAGAGCCCATTGTGGGGGTTCTCCAAGAGTTGTCCATCAGAGTCAATGAAGAGGTATGCTCCCTTGCCAAGATGAAGGTCATGGCAAGGCGGGGTGATGGAATCTGGTCTTTTATGGGAAGAATCGATTCCACACTATGGTTTAAATGGAATGGGGTAAAACCAGAGGTGGTCTTACAGATCTCTCCGTCGTCGCGTAAGTGGTGCTAGGATAGATCAGGTGGATCTTCCATAGCCGACAAGACGGAAGGGAAAATGGTGCTGGAGATCATGTAAATGGTATTGGTTGTGGTTTTTGTGGCCTTACCCCCAGTCTCTGTTGGAGGAAGAGGGGCAGGCCTGGAGACAAGAGGATTCTTTGATGGACCTGGAGGTAGGTGCAACATCATCTCAATTGGATGGAAATGAGGCAACACATCCTGGGGCCTCAGAGGTAGGGTAGGTGGTTCAAGGTACCACATAGGATCTCCCAGTGTGAAATCCTATAGATTACGGGTTTCCAAGATAGACTTACTCACGATCTTGGATGGTAGGAAAAGGAAAGGGAAAAGGAAAAGGAAAAGGATCGTGTTGATCGGGAATGAACCCCAATGTTTCCCTGGTAACTAAGGTTGAGGTTACGACTGAGGTTGCGGCTACCGAAACAATGGAAGAGACAGGTCTGATGGACCATTGGTGATGGTGGAGACAAGAGGGTCTATAGAACTGGACATCATGTAGATGGACATGGTGTCTGAAGAAGGCGGTGGGGGGTGTACTTCTTCGATCAAGGTGATTTCAGACTCAAGGGAATGTTGATGGAGGTCAGCTAGAGCCATTCGAAATTCAGGCAAGTCTTGGCAATGGTGAGAATAATGGCCATACAAGCCGTAAAGGGCGCAAGCATGGTATGTTCTCAATGCCTTGTTTCTGATTATCGGTGCGGTTAGGAGTTCAACCACAGGGATGTTTTTGTTTGTGTCCATGGCATCTAGATGCGCACGGATCACTGGGATTTCAGGGCAATTCTAAGTTGGATGGCCCTGTTGTTCACAGATGGCACAAGGTGGGACTTGTCGCGGTTCTGCAGTGGCTTTGGAATTCTTGCCCCTGGCTCTTTTGGGCTGGGGCGGTGCAGGTGCGGTGGTTGGATTGTGTGGACTGGGTGGAGGGTGAGACTTGACCGCAATGGGTTGCACCGGGGTTAGAACAACCTGGGGCATTGCTGGTTGAGCTGGTGGATCAAGATACCACATTGGAATTCCCAATGTAAGTTGGGTAGGATTAAGGTGGCCATTACTGGTTTTCTCATGACACCAGGTGGGGGAAAGAGGAAGAGAATCGTATGGACTGGAGATGAGCCTAGATAACTCTCTGCTGGTTGCATGTGGGGATGCGGTTGTGGTTGCGGCTGTGCGTAATGTTGCTACTGCGAGTGATGTTGCAGCTACTGCTGGTGTTGCGGCTGTGGATGATGTTGTGGTTGTGTTGGGGCTGTGGTTGGGGTTGCTGTTTGGGTGCAGCGATGCTGGATGAGACCATGCACAAGTCCGTAGTTTCATTTTGTGTCGGTGGTGGTGACACTAACGGGAAAGGAGCCGTCATGGTAGGATCAGTAAAAAACCTAGGGCCCACATTCAATGGTGGGGAGGCTGGTGTGTTTTCAACCATAGTGTTGATTGCAGGGACGACATTAACGTGTGTGGTTTCCCCTTGCGGCTCAATGGTGGTGATGGTAGGGATAACATTGGCAGGCGCTGTTAACCCTTGCGGATCATGATAAGTGAGCTAATCAACCGTCACGATCTTCCCTTCGTGGGGGAACATCATGAGACGTAAGATAGTTGACGTAACAGCTCGCATGGTGTACATGTAACTCCTTTTAAGGAGGAGGTTGTAGTCTAGTTGAGCATTGACGACTTCTATTTCGATCAACATTGTCTTCCCGGCTAATGTGATGGGGACATGGGGGAGGATTCCTTGGGCTTTAGTGGGATGTCCATCATAAGCCCGCAGAGTTGTGGAGGACGGTTGCAGAATTGGTGATCCAAGTTTTTGCCAAACCAAGGTAGACATAATGCACGTGGATGCCCCCTCATCCACTATGCATTGGTGCACAACCAAATTTCGGATGGACACCAGGATTTGGAAGGTGATGGTCAAAGGCATGCGTGGTTCCCCATTCTCCGTGTCAAAGGTGATCAAATTAGAGTCGGAGGGGTCTACTGCCCCAAGGGCGGCTAGTAAGGCTTTTCGCTGTGTTGGGAACGTTTTAAGCACCTCAAGAGCAGACATGGTGGTGGGCGTTTGGGCCAAATCATCCATAATGCTATAGCTGAATGCAGCTCTAGTTGTGGCATTGTTGGCTACTCTGCATATGGGGGGGCGTGGGAATGGGGGTAACTAAAGAGGTAGGTCGACTGTCTTAGACGTGGATGCTGCTGATGAGTCAGCAGGTTTGGTGGTGGTACAGTACTGATTCCGTCTAGTTTGTAATTTGACCTCTTCAATTGTCATGGCTAGCAGGTGGTGAACACCTATTTCGGCCATGGGAGGTGCCCCTGGAGCATTGGGATTGGCTTGGGGAGGGGGTGCGGTTGCCACCAACCCTTGGAATGGTAGAGGGGTTTTGAAGCACCATGGGGGGAGGTCCTTGTGGTGCTGGATTGGGTTGGGATTGGTTGGCGGTCTGTTGGGCCTCGTTTTGAATGGCCTGCTTAGCTCGACTCATAAGGGGACGCTCAAATGTGTAGTGCCCATAAACATCACAGAGTGTGCATAGTTGGTTTGTGCGCAATGGGGCGTTGCATCTTGGTGCATTTTGTCGTGGGGGGTTTTGGGCTGGCCGGTTTGCCGCAGCATTATTGGGAGGGTTTAGTTGTTGACCGCCTCCTTGTGGTTGGTTATTGCCTTGGTTACGGGGCCGGTTATTTCTAGCTTGCCCTTGTTGATTGTTGGGGGTAGGCTGGTTGGGATGGTTTTGCTGTGCGAACACTTGTCCCAACGGAGCGGGTGGAGCGGGGGTGGGGGCTTGAATTGGTTGCACTAGCGGTGCATAGTAGATTTGTGGGGGTGGTGGTGCCACAAATGTGGGAATTTTCCCCACATACTACTGTGTTGGCCAAGCCATGGCCTGAGCCTGCTGCGGTGGTGCAGGTTGTGCATAGGAAGTTGTTGCTCCGGACTGGGACATCATTCTTGCATAGTCCGAAGCTTGGATTTGGTAAGCAACATTAGCAGTGTTGCTTGGTTGTGATGGAACTGCAGGTGGTGTTGGTCGAGGTTGTGGCTATTGGGAGACCGATCCTATGATGCCATCCACAGTATGGGATGCCCTCGGTGCATCGCGGTATGAGGTACTCGGACGGGGAGCCTCTGGAATGACGGTGTACATGTATCTAGACTGAGCATAGATAAGGTCAAACTGTTGAGCTTTCAGTATGGCCTCTTCTTCGAATTGAGGACGTTCGAATGCGATGTCCTTTGCTATGGGCGGGAGCAAGGTATTAAGGAACCAATCCAAGAAGATCCCGTCGTCAAGTTGGATTTTGCATAGACTGCGACGTCGCCGCCACTCATGGATGTGGTCGGTTATATGAGTGGCAGTGCTTTGGCAGCAGGATAACATGATCTCCACCCCTTTCATCATATCTGATGGGGAGTTGGAAATACTGTAGGAACATGAAAGCTAGGGAGTTGAAGTCCGGATATTAGGCCTGCGGTAGCTCAATGTACTATTTGGCTGCAACACTTGTAAGAGTGCGTTGGAATAGCCTCAGCCTGATGGAATCGTCTACGATGCTGTTGGATGAGCACCATAGATGGAATGTCATGATGTGGTTTTGGGGACATTCCCCTGCTTTGCCTTCAAACTTGAGGATGTCTGATGGTAGCTTAGTTGGAATTGGAGGCCAAAAAGCTTGATGGCGAATGGGGTAATTTGTTAATCTGGCCATGTCAGGCAAGTTAAGATGAGCCATGAATGGTAGATTTTAACCTAGGTTGATGTGGGATGGGGCTCTGATGGTGGTGGGGTTTGTAGGTGCATAATGCATCTGCATAGCTGGGGTACTTGCGGTGGCACCATTGCGGATGGGACAATGCCCCCAAGTGTTGTGGGTGGGACAGTATGAGTGGTGGGGAGATTTCCCCCATGTATGACAGGAGGGGCAGTGTGTGTGGAAGGGCCACTGCCCCTGTGTGCTGCCAGTGGGCCAGATTGGCTGGTCACTATAGGTGGTGGCAACTGACTAATGATAGTCTGCATGACTATGCTTGGGCCACTTTCCAGGTTGTGGGTGACAGGTTGTGATGTGGACATGGGTCCACTTGCTATGGTTATGCCGAAAAATGGATCCGGATTTGCACTAGCCATGGGGCTCGATGGTGCAGTATGGAGGTCTGGTTCAGAATCAGAATCAGAGGCTGTATGGCCTTCTGATGGTGTGGGATATCACTGAGAGCAGCTTTGATGGTGTCGATTGAGTGTTCCAAATGGTGGTGGTTTGCCTCTTAGGCGTGAGGAAGAGCGTGGAGGATCAATTGTGTTAGATTTTATGTCTGAAACTTGGTGGGAATGATGCTTGGACCCCGGTTTCAATGGCTTCCTATTGGCTGCAGGTGGTCACTCGGCCACCAAGACTACTAGAAGATAGCGCTTGGATTTTTCCTCACATGTGTTTCTACTCAATCGGAAGGGGTCGTTGCCCGTTTCGCTTGGCAATTCCTCTCAGCGGCTAGCTACTTTGGGGTTCCTGTGGTACTCCTCACAATGAGTTTCTGAGCAGGGCCCAAATACTTCCCACAGTTGAAGCAGTCAGGGACTTATGTTCTCAAAGACTGCCAATTTGTTTGTACTTAGTGTAAATTGGTAAATTTTAAGGCTCACTCAGTGTCATGAACTGAGTTGGGTTAATTAGTTGGTATGGTGTGTTTGTTTGTTTGTTTTTCTGGTATTTGGTAGCTGCAAATGGTTTATAAATTCATCATGGTAGAGTTCATGTCATTGTGTATGCATGCATTGAATAATCAGAAATTGTGAACAAATACCATTTTTAACCCTAAATGTGTATGGCCTAACTAAATGACTACCTCTCACTGATATTCCTCTTCAACCAAGAGAAGGTGCTGGGCTCTCAACACAATGGGACTAAGCCCATCCATAGATCCTCAGGTCACCTCCCGGATGCAAGGTTGGTCAACAGGGAGGACGCTTAGCGTCGTGAGAAGCCCTCCTTCTCTACCCCCTCTACCTTCCAGGTCATCCGGTTTTAATGGTTTGGAACAATATTAGTGGAGTGCCTAGATCTATATGAGCTTGCCCTTCGTCGTATCCCAGAATACCCTAGAGGGTGATGACTGGGTAGAGGAGGAAGGGTAAGCAAGACAGCTTGTTTTAGATTGATTTTAATTAGGCTACATTCATTTGATTAAGCCATTCATATTTACTTGGAATTTACACATTGTTTATGAAAGAAATTGCAGAAAACAAAAATAGAAACTAAAATTGAACTGGTGGTGCTGGACAGAGGCGTCTGAGCCCCACTGGCAGTCCTATAAGACTGAAATTTACCCTCTATTAAACTGAAATTGAATTTTTGTTTGACATGCCACACATTTCTGATCAAATCTGGCGAGGGGGCCGCAAGATTTTTTCAGAAATAGGCAAGGGGGTCGCACAGAATGCAGAAACAGTCGCGGACTGAGTTTCTGGGTTGAAGTCGCACTTATCGAGGGATTAAGTGCACGTTGGGCACACCTGTTTGGCCATTAAGTGCGCCCTCCCCACACTTTTGGTCCCGATAAGAGCGCCCTGCCCCGGATTTGGGGTTTTTTGTGAGGCAGAGTCAGATTTGGCCGACAGTAACTTGTGCTGTGGCCAATCTGACTCGGTTTTTCCTAGCAGAGGCTTCGACAATACTGAAAACATAAAATAAATTGAATTTAAAGTGGATTTAACAAGAATTTTTTGAAAACTAGGGCAAAAAATTAAAAAACTAGAAAATTAAAAATTTGGACTAGGGATCCTGTGGGATCGACCTGGTATGGTCGCCAGTTTTGTAGCAGGGATTCATCCCTACTACAGGGGCCGGAATGGCTCCCTTCTGTCTATAGGACAGAAGGGTAGGTTCCTGCTAGTGGGTAAATGCTGGAAATAAAACGAAATGTCAATAACAAAAATGAAAGCTAAACTAAGAACATAAAGGAGAGAATGGAGAAGCAATGGTGAACCCCTCTGCAAACGCAGGTTAGGGTTCCGCTTCCAAAGACCTGCAAATAAATCCTTAGCTACAGTAAAACCTGCAAAACAATGTTAAGTATAAAACCTGCAAATGGAAACAAGGGTTAGAAAACAAAGAAAACAAATAAACAAGATATGAAAGACAAGCTATACCTTCTCTAGTGGAAATGGGCCACCATGCCCTAGCTTGTGGAAACACCTCTCTTGGATGGGGGAGCAATGGCTCAATGGATATGGAGGATAGGGAGTGGGTGGCTTGAGAGGCAAAGGTGTCTCAAGGCATCCACGAGCAGCATAACAATATGCAAGGGAGAAGTGTTTTTAGAGTGACCCCCACCCTCATTTTATAGCTTTTTCAAGGGGTTTTAGGGTTTTAAGACCTTGGTCAAGGCTTTAGCCCCCTTTTTGGGCTTTTATCCTCTTCTGCCCTTACTTTAGCTCCTTTTAGGGTTTTAGCCCCTTTTTGAGGGCTTTAGCTCCTAGGAGACTATTTTGGGCTCCTTTTTGGGGTTTTTAAGCCCTTTTCTTCATCCTTGGGCTATTTTGAGGGTGTGGGGGTCCAATGGAGTGATATGAGGGTATTGAGATGGTGTCCTTGGGTGGTGTAGGCCATTGAGAGCTGAGTGGGGGATTTTTGGGTTAACAAAAACAATAAACAAACCATAATTTTTTTTCAAGATATTTGTGCTAAACACCAACATGGTTTCATGTACTTGAATGAGCCCATTGTTGCTTAGCGAAAGTGTTGTCAAATTAGTTATTTATTATTTAATGTTAGGACACTATCTATGTGAAGAGATAGCTCCTATGCCTAGCTTTCCCAAATTCCAGTGTATTTCCTGTCACATATAAGAAAGAGACAGTGTAAGAGATAAAGGTCAAAACATCAATCTTAAAATAAGCTGCATGAAGGTAATGTAGCTAAAATCATCAATGTTACAACAAAAAAGTACAATGTAGAATCTATTTTTACCTAAAACACAACCTCAAATTCACATATAGTGATCACCAACAAGGGTACATGGAACACCTAGACCAAAATAAGACTCAATGGTCCCTCATGTGTATTAGATCATATACAATCTTAGGTGAAATCTATTTTCTAAATCACCTTATGGCCCTGGTCCTCAATTTCGACACTTTGAACACGACCTTCTCCAGATGAATCAACTTTGAATTCAAGAATGTCAGTGCGCTAAACATTCTCTCATCCTCCACTGATCCCAAAATCATGGTTTGACATAAATCCACTAATTTGAAATATTTTGATATTCTTTGCCATAGGATTTCAGTACCACCGATCTTAGTCCATAATCTTGTAATTGCATCATTTTCTAGTTGATTATCCAACAAAGAAAATTGGCCTCACATTGTTGTAGCAAAACATTCAGCTTGATCTATCATTTTTTCTCGATCGAAAATACCTTGAATATGTTCTCCTTGTATCTCGACCTCTCGACAAAAATGGCTCTACAAAATCTGGCATTTCTCTATAAATTCAACCTTTAAAGTATCTGAACATTGACTATGGTTCCAATATTGAGGGTATACGATAGATATGGCCTCCAACAATTCATCTCGAGGAAACCATTCTCTCATCTATGATAATAATGATTTTGCAATTTCTATGAAGTTGCATCTCACTGAAATTACAACATCGTGAAATCATTCTCTTGACACAGAGCACTGTTTGGTGGATCTTCCTATCTTATCATTATAATAAAAGGGAACCATATGCCCATGAACTGCCATATATAGCATCCCTTTTTCATCAAACTTGAAAAAAATTGGTTATCTTACTCCAATTTGTAAATGCTAGACTTGTAAAAGACTTTGCCATAATACACAAATGAGTCTAATGCAATGCATCTTATTTTTCTTGCTCTTGTGTATTCAACAATATACATTGTGCGACTTTGAGCCATCTTCATGAGGTTATTCATTCCATGAAGCATCAAAATATTCCAACCAATGTTAATAATGCCTTTATATCAGTTAGTTGAAAGAGACGAGTTTGAGCTTTTCTACACTTGAGCGATGTTCATGCATCACCCCTACCAAGGGTGCATATTCATTGAATAACATTTTAGTTGGTCCCTTCAGTGAGATCCATCTTATATCAAAATATTTTAATAGCTATTTTTTTTCTATTTGTAACACCATGAGAAAAAAATTTAAACTCTAAAAACATTTCGGACTCCGACAAAAGTATGCATGAACCTCACGTACAAGATATTCAAACTTTGAAACCAATGAAAAGTTGCCTACTATTTTAAATGCAAGATTCATCCTATGAGCCATACAAAGAATACTAATCATATATGATGAAGCCGAGAGTTTTAGTCTAGCACACATGCCATTCCTTTGTCATTTCATTACTGATTCTCCATCTGCTCCAACACATACCGACTTTTTTGCAATCATGGAATGATCCATACCACCAATTTCCTTCAAACTATCAATAACAAGTTCATAAATATTTTATGCTGTAGAAATTTGGGTCATTTTATGAATTCCAAGTAGATAGGAATGCCTGATATGGTCATGGAAATCCATGAAGTATTATCAGTTGCTGTAACTTCATCCAAAGACAGTGACAAAAATGTAGCAGTTGCAATCTTCTCTTTCATATATTTCTTTGTTGATGTATTTGTAACTTTAGAATGTATTCACTTGTATATTTTATATTGTATTTCAATGTACCCTGAAGAAGATGTTTGTTCCTTCAATTAGGAGAGTAATTAATATAATAAAGTCATGTAAATTCATTGAGGTTAACCCTCCGTTGTAAGTCAGGGCAATAGTCCCCACAATTGAGTTGTATTAGGGTTATTAGACTCTCCTAGTGAGGTCAGACCTGTAGAATAATTTTCAAGTGGAAAACAAGTATAAATAGAGAGTGAGACTATCTATTTGTTACACACACTCACTCAACAGTAGTGCATGAGTGAGAGAGTAGTAGCTCGCACAAGGGAGAGAGAGAACAACTGTCGGAGATCATCTTTGTATTAGGGTTTTACTTTTCCTTTTGGTGCTTATTCTATCTCTAAGGAAGTTGCAGGGTTTTCTGCTTTATGGTTTCCCATAGGAAAAATATTTGTGTCTCTTGTCTCTTGTGATTATTGTTGTGCATGTTGTTATCTCAGATAAGATCATAGATCATATTGATTAAATGATAAAAATCTAACATGGTATCAGAGCTAACCTGAGAAGAAGACACTGTGCAGCTGCGGGAACTAGGGATGCTAGTTGAATGTGATCTCTCCACAGATCATCAAGCAAGGAGAGATAGTCTAACTCACCTCACTAGGGCACATCTATTGGTGGTAGTAGTTTTTGAATCAGATATGTTTCACTGTACAGATGGAATACAACTGCAATGGCAGCTAATGGAAATTAGGGTTTCATGCCTGGAAACCCTAGAAGACTGAATTTAGTAATCATAGAAATTTCGCTATAATATGATATTGGCGAAGTATAAGAAGCTGAAATTTTTACATCCTGAAGAGAAGTTCGTGCTATACAATGTGTAAAAATTTCAGCCTCAGATTATCTATACTTAAGGAGATATGGTTCCTCCAAATCAGGGTTCCAACGTCCTCCTGAATACAATTATAAACATGTGACCTAGGAATATTTGCTATATCTTGGGCTAGGAAGGTACAAGTGAAATTTTGCAAGATGTTGTAGATAGGGAACATAATTTAATTTCTGTGGTAAAAGGTTCAGACCCCGAAGGTGAAACAATGACATGTGGTAGTATGTACAAGTTCGCTATTCTAAACAATTTTGAAATAAGTCACCTTGGGAAAACGCGCATAAGCCCCAATTGGTGAAACCAATTCTACTATAATATATGGTGTTATAAATAGGACAAACAAGGATACCTCAGTGATAAGTTTCAGACACAGAGGAGAAATAATTTCAGAGATACCGTAGAAACAATATCAAACATTTATGTAGAAGAAATTGGAAAACTAGGGCTTCCTGTTTCGGGAGCTTCCCTCCACTGTTTTAATAAAAGGAGTACATTGGACAACTTGCCTTGAAGTGGCCCATCTATATATTCAATCATAAGTTTGAAATTCCAAGGTTGAAAATTAGGGTTTCTATGACAAACCCTAGATCAGCCACCTCTGGAACTAAAACAGACACCTCAAATTGGTAAGATATAAATTTTTGCTATTTACATTTGAGGTTCTCATTTCAAAATGACTAATCACACCAACTTGATGACAAGCTTGGTGAATTTGAAAACTTATGAGTATGGAAGTATAGGACCTCTGTGATCCTTGAAGAAATTGACTTGGGTCAATATTTCAGTAATAAAGGTCTAGGAGCGAGAGGGAGATGAGGCTAAGGCTAGAGCCAAGAGAATCATTGTAGATTCTATTAAATATCATCTCATCCCTCATGTGTCATCCTTGAAGATACCAAATGGAAGTGTTTGTTTCTATGATGAAGTAATCGAAGAAGAAGAATATATTGTTATAACCACCTTGAATGGCCTCCCAGGATCACGGGATTCATTCATTCTATGAATGTGCGCCAGAAGGAAGTGATTACCTTTAGTAGACTCTAGGAACAATGAACACAAGAAGAAGGTCGACTCATAATAATATAAGAGAAGATGGGAGCAACTAAAGATCAAGCTCTCACGATTCAAATAAGATCCCTCAAGCGATGAGGAATATGAAGGACTCAATTCTTGAAGAACCTCTTATCTATATTATCATTTGGATAATAAATGATGATGTCATGAATGAAGAAGATGATGAAGCTGAAGGATCAAGAAGGAGTCTACCCACGAAACAAATAACGATAACTATTTGAATTGTCTTTTCCTATATATCCAATTGTTTATATGACATTGTTTAGTTGTGAAATGTATTATGCATGATAGAATGTCTGCATTAATGAACAATATACTACTAATATGCATGTTATGGGTAAGTAGTCTATAGTGCTGTACAACACTCCATTGCTACTTATCTAGTATGAAACCTCTTTGCTGACATATTGGAATTAGTGCACAATCTCAATAATGTTATGGTAGAGATGGAAGGCATCTAGAAAGTTTCTTTGTATACAAGATATGGATGAATGTTGTATTGGCTAAAATAGTTACATGATTATATCTTTATGCATAAAAATTTGCATTATGAATATGCCTTATGAAATGTTTCTAACCATACAACTGGTGCATTTGACTTGTAGGAAATATCACGTACAATTTCCTATAAGAAAATAAGGATAAGATTTGTTCCGAAGAACAAGTGACAATAGTTCAATATTCACTCCAATAAGCTTCAAAAGAATATAAAGAGAATGGTAGATCGACCTCGAGAGATAAAGACCACCTTGGGCACAGGAAATAATCCAAAATGAAGAATAGTATGGAGATACTTCAAGAGGCCTCAAACACACTCTAGTTATGTGACACTATTGAGCGACATCATTGATGTAGAGGCTTTCAGTTATGAAGAAGTACCAGTTCTAGAAGAATGATGTCTAGGATGCGGTATTGAGACCTGAAGGGAAGTTCGTAGTGTCTTCCATATGGATATACAAGATCCAACATGCAAGTATATGGAAACATCGTGGGATACAAGGAAATATTCATAGCACAAGGCTTCTCACAGAAAGAAGGCATAGACTACGAAGAGACATTTGCACCAGTGACAAGTAAAGTATACGTAGAGAAACCATTGGGAGTTGAGAGACATGATAAGAAAACTCATGTGTGCAAATTAAATAAGGCCGTGTATGAGATAAGAAGGCACCCATGGGATAACACATACATGAGGATCTTGAAGATCACCTAGAGTGATGAAGATATTAACCTTTTCTACAAAGGTTGAAGATGAAATCCTATAGAGGATGACAAGCTCACAGATGGGTGTGAGAAGAACTTTTGAAAAGGTTCAAGATAGAGGATATTGGTATCCAATGAACCTAGATGGATACATAAAATATTAATAGCAGAGGAAGCTACTTGTCACTCCATTACAAAATGTTTCAATACATAGAGTACGAAAGGCAGAGGGATAATGATTCTCCGCTTCAGAGGGAGTGACTACAGAAGATCTTGAGGTTCAACATGGTACTATGGGATATACATATTATTGATGGATCTAGGATTTACTGAGATTAAAGCAGATTCCAACCTTTAATTCAAGTTTGAAGGCAGAAGACTAGTGATGCTCCTTTTATATGTCGATGACCTGTTCCTGACAGGAAAATATGAGCTCTTTAAAGTTGCAAGAAGGAGACTTGCTGCCGAGTTCGAGATGAAGGACTTAGGTATGATGCACTACTTTCTAGGCATGGAGGTGTGGTAGAGTGTGGATGGAATATCCCTTGGACAAGGGAAGTATGTAGTGGAGATCCTGAAGAGGTTCGGGATGATGGACTACAAGGCCATGGCCACACCTTTGGCATCGAACCTGAAGCTATTGGGTGATGCTTCATCAGAGATGGTTGATGCCATGATGTATCATCAAATGTTTTGTTCATTGATGTTCCTGACGGATCTGAGACATGCTCAGCTGGTTGCAAAGCATGTAGTGAGGTGCCTGAAGGGTATGATTGAGCATGATACGAATCAGAAGACTAACCTGGATGGTTATGTTGATTCAGATTGGTAGTGCCACTGAGAAGAAGAGCACCTTGGGATGCTTCTTCAGTTTGATATCCAGTATGGGATACTGGTTTGGCAGGATGGAGTCTTGCATGGTGTTGAGTACAGTCGAGGAAAATATGTTGCCACTTGCTTGGCTATTTGGGAGGTAGTATGTTTCTTTTGAAAACTACTATTTGATTTGGTTGATTTGACTTGCATTTTTGTATGATGCAGAGAGGAGCAATGAAGCTCCAGTATGTGATCTAGTTCAAGATCTCTCGAAAGAGGGAGCGATGATTTCTAGCATAGTGGGTGAGATAGGATTTTTAGGCATCAAAATTTTGGCGAAGCTCATAGGTTTCTCAGATGTAATCAGTCCTGTAGGTTGTCCTCAGATGTAATCAGTCCTAACGAAGCTTGCAGGTTATCCTTGGATGTAATCAATTCCGATGTGATTCTATGCTAGAAATGGATAGAGTGAAGTTTGAGTACTTTAGATAGAAGCTTGGTGTTTGTCAGATCGGGGTTCCCTCCAAATGGAAGTGATGACCCTTTCCGACATGGTGGAAGGTTGGGAATCCCATGGTCAGATATAAGTGCTGAGCCTTTTCGACATGGTGGCAGGTTGGGCCTCCCATGGCTGGATGTAAGTGCTGAGCCTTTCTAACATGGTGGAAGGATGGGCCTCCCATGGTCAGATGTAAGTGTAGAGCCTTTCTGACATGGTGGCAGGCTGGGCCTCCCATGGTCGAATGTAAGTGTTGAGCCTTTCTGACATGGTGGCAGGCTGGGACTCCCATGGTCGGATGTAAGTGTCGAGCCCTTTCGACATGGTGGAAAGCTAGGACTCCCATGGTTAGATGTAAGTGTAGATCCTTTCTGACATGGTGGAAGGATGGGCCTCCCATGGTTAGATGTAAGTGCAAAGCCTTTCCGACATGGTGGCAAGTCAGGCCTCCCATGGTCGGATGTAAGTGCTGGGCCTTTCCGACATGGTGGAAGTCCGGGCCTCCCATGGTCGGATGTAAGTGTTGGGCCTTTTTGACATGGTGGTAGGATGGGCCTCCCATGGTCAGATATAATTTATGAGACCTACATCCAGCATGAAAAAGGGCTGGTTCTGTAGAACTTCCTATGACGAGTAGAATTGAGAGATAGCACCATTTTCTCGAGATAGCGGGAGAAGTGATGATGCTGATCCAACTTTGATGATGATCCAGTAATGAATACTTGTGTTGATGAACTGTGTCAAGAGAATACCTTCCTAGTTAAGAGGGAGTGTTGATGTATTTGTAACTTAGGAATGTATTCACTTGTATATTTTATATTGTATTTCATTGTACCCCGATGTAGATGTTTGTTCCTCTGATCAGGAGAGTCATTAATATAATAAAGTCATGTAAATTCATTGAGGTTAATCCTCCATTGTAACTCGGGGCAATATTCCCCACAATTGAGTTGTATTAGGGTTATTAGACTCTCCTAGTGAGGTCAATCCTGTAAAGTAATTGTCAAGTGGAAAACAAGTATAAATAGAGAGTGAGACTCTCTATTTGTTACACTCACTCACTCAATAGTAGTGCATGAGTGAGAGAGGAGTATCTCACACAAGGGAGAGAGATAACAACTATCAGAGATCATCTTTGTATCATTGGGTTTTACTTTTTCTTTTGGTGCTCATTCTATCTCCGAGGAAGTTGCAGGGTTTTCTTCTTTATGGTTTCCCTGAGGAAAAATCTTTGTGTCTTTTGTCTCTTGTGATTATTGTTGTGCATGTTATTCTCTCAGATAAGATCCTAGATCATATTGATTAAATGATAAAAATATAACATTCTTGTCTACTTGATCTAGATATTTTCCCCATTCCTAGCCACTCGATAAAGACCAATGAGAAGATGGAAAATTTGGCACTTGAATAAAAGAAAGATATTTCTCCATTTTTTGGATAATCTCTCATAGGATTACTATTGGATAGGATGTGAAATACAATGCTTAATTATATCGTCTTTGATAAAAAAATTGTTTCCATCATATTTCCAAATTGAGATGTGATGGTTCCTCCACTTTCCTCTAGTTTTCTCTTATTTATTAAGAATTTATTATATTCCTCTTCAAATTGGAGAAGTCGACATTGGCCTAGATATTTCCACCTGGGAGTAGATTTCTTCTCATCATTTGCAACTTTCTTATCATACACCTTTCCAACATGCTTCTCTATTGTGTCTAACTTCATCTACAATTTCAATACCTTGCCAAGTTTCCAACTACATGAAATGCATTTAAATTCTCGTGAGGTATCATTCTCATTTTCTGGAGGTATTGGTTCAATAAATGAGCATCTTGAGACCCAGTCAAATTTGAATTTTCTCCCTATGTCCCATTGACCCTTTTTCCTTTTCCATGAATGCACTGTGTCACCTTGCAAGGAAAAATCTTCAACACTTGAACTACCAATTTCAGATGAAAATGCATTTGTCTCACTTTGATCACTATATGAATTCATTCTACCATCCATTGTATCAGTTGCAGATGCATTCTCAAAAGTGTTGACATCTCTCTCACTGACACCTTTCTCAAGAGAGCTTGAAGCATGGATATGATGTGGATTATTGGATTGAGGCTTTTGAAAATATGATATCACATCCTTTTGTCCTGATGTTTTATTTTTCTTTCCACAATCCATGTTTGACATATTACTTAATATTCCACAATTGAAATTCCAAATTGATATAGAAACCAGAAGTGAAGCCTGCATGAGAAAAATGATAAAAAATTACTACAATACCACATTATCAATTTATATTGACCTGACTTACAATTAGTGTTTGCATTGAATCTTTCAATGACTTTTACATCACAAAATACATCAATAACATCCCCCAAAGGAGGTATAACACTAATACAATAAAAGTAGAACACAAATATCTTCATAAGTTACATTTTTCAACATATTTTGGACATGAAAAAACAAATAAAAAAACCCTAAAATTGAGGACTCAAAACTTATAAGTTTAACATTGAAACCCTATGGCCCTCAAAATATTCATATTCATCAATGATCATAATATATTGAACTTGTTAAATGCCTTCTCTATATAGAAAACCTTGTGAGCTTGTAGTTTGATTTTCACATGTATGTATTGAACTAAGGATAAGCTCTCCTAACTTGAGTAAAACTCAATCCTAAGTATTTCTTGTAGTAGGGAATAATACGACTTTAAAACATAAAAATGCAAACAAAAGCTATTCAAACTACAAACAAAAACTAAAATGCTAGCAACATAATTCATACCAAAGATCAAGATCATGCACACAACATGATATACTATTAGACATGATATTGGGTGTGTCCATGTATGGTGTACTTGAGATTGTCCACCTGTGTACTCCCTGAAAAATTAAAATAGATAATAACACCTCATTTATTAGTATCATATCAAATAATATTCCTTTCAATCCATTCAAAGGTGTGTTAAAAGAGGAAGCAAAAGGTAGTCATGCAATTGTAATTAAGCAATAACAACTTCATAACAAAGCTTCATCTGAGTCTTCAAAAGAGGGAACAATAGCATAATATTTAGCTAACAGTAAAAAACAAGATCTATATGATTCTTCATAAGAAATACTAGTGGAAAAATATATAGCTATAAATATACTGGAGGTTGACCCAAGAGTTTTCAAGATAAAAAAGCATCTCACAGATGATGCCGAGTTGTATCTCAAATCCCCCTACCTCAAATCATTTCATTGCTCCTCCTACAGATAAACTGTTTTACCAAGGCCAATTATTACCCTAAGTTTCCCAAAATTTGTACCAAGTTGAAGTTCTCTTTGTTTGGATTTAGAAAATCCAATAAAATTGGCATGGATTTACAGTCTCCTTGTGTTGAGTCTTGTACTTATATGTAGCAAAAAATTCCTTACTAATATACTATTATAGTTATGTGAGCAGTAAAACGAGCATGATGTTGATGGAGGTACAAAGATCCATTCAAGGAGCAACTGTCCACTGCAATAATTCCAATTACATTGATGGTAAGTAGTGTGGTACCAACAATGTTCTACTCTATGGAGATAGATGGTATTCCTCTTAATGTAGTTGAGGAAAACAAACTGTTATGATCTCCCTAAACTTCATTATGTCATTTCCCTTCGACATAATAATTATTTCCTAACTACTAAGGATCATCCTATAAGACAATATTCTTGTATGAAGAGGATATACATATTACATGATTTTTTCAAATTAAATGTATAGAAATTTACAATTCAGATTTAACCATTTTTTGCATCTTAAACTTGCTTCACTCTTTTGTTTTGTTCTCTCCTTCAAACTATAATCAGTCTGCCAACTAAGAAATCTAGGTTGAACAATATTACAGATTCTTGTCAAGAACATAGCACAACATCAACCCATCCGAGTCATCCTATAATATGTATAGCCTCTTCATGCAAGAAGATTGGATTATAGAAATTTACAGTTCATATTTAACCATTTTTTGCATCTTAAACTTGCTTCACTCTTTGTTTAATTCTTTGGAAATTGGCATGTGATTGAGAGTCGATATTGGCTCCTTTATATCTGCTCAATACTTTTTCTTTACACATAAACAGAAACACAAGTTTCATCATTTAACATCCGAATTTACCCTCTAGATAGTTGAATGAGTTCCTTATCTCTCCTTCAAACTCTAATCAGTCTTCCAACTAAGAAAGCCAGGTTGAACAAGATTGTAGATTCTTGTCAAGAACATAACACAACATCTAACCCATCTGAGTCAATACTCATCTAACCTAATCCCAAAACCTCCAAGGCAATCTCCCAAGTGTGAGGACCTTGGAGTATCATGAGCTTATTACTGAAATTATAGTGGGAAAGCAAGAGAAAAAAATTACTGATGAATTCAAGCAACACATTCTTTCAAACTTTGATGATCACATGGATCATAGGACTTATCTCTTACCTACAGACCTAAGGGTTGAAGGTCATTTTCTGACCTTTGAAACCTCTTACACTTTTCCAATCCATACCTCTTACTATGGTTTTCCAGGCTCTAATTGGTAAAATTTTTGTTAGGTTCACCGTTTGATTTTGATATAAAGAAAAATCAAATTTTGTATACTTTCATGCATGAGACAAAACTTTAAAGTAAATCTATATTTAATACTGTACTACTGTAATAGATTTAAAACGTAAATTTCATCTCTTTCAACTTTAACATTCCAATCATCCAATGGTCATTGTGTCATCGTTGGTCATGGAGATGATTTACCAATTTTCATAGTAACAATCAATGTACAGGAAATAAAGCATTAATAACAGTACTAAAGAACAATAACAAATTACAATCCTGAGTTTTCCCTTGATAGTCTGCTCATTATTTGTGATTGTATACCACTCTCTTAGCATAAAAGCAATGCTATAGTCAACTGCCATCTTCAACATGTTATTTCAGCAATTTGTGGTCACATGAAGGGGGAAGTTTTAGTAAAAAAGGGGCTGCATGTGCACTGTTATCTACAACAACGAACAAATAAAGTGGGAACTCTTCTGTGGATATCCCAGGTTTGAAATATCAATGTAATTCTGAACTGTGTGTCTATTTAGAAGTTTGTAACAATCATCTTAAACAACCAAAAGAACATGATTCCATTTAGGTATAGTAGGTGAGTGTCAGTAATAATTTGATTGAATCAACAAAGCCTATCAATTATACCTATAATGGATCACTATGGTTTCATGGGTTTACCTTCTTAATCATGGTGGGAACTTTGATGAGGCATAATATTTTATCAACAGAATGAAACTGAATCCTACTACTAAGGTGTGGACGTGTTTTTCTTTATACCTGTAGACTACCTAACAACCTAGATCTAGGATAACTTTTGGAAGAATAGATTTCAGAGCTAAATGTTAGGATATTTAGACACTTAGGAGTTAGTTAAGATCAACTTGTGTAATATATCCGTTAGGTAAAAGTGTGTTTCTTTAGTATGCATTTGTAAATATTCTAATCCGACGGTCACGATATGTTCTAGACATAGAGTGATTCGACGGTTCAACTTCTCTTAGATCATACCTACCATTGATCCGTGGCTTAACACCCGATTGGTCTATGATCTCTATTTAAAGAGCATAGAGGGTCCTTGGCTAGTTGATCTATTATGAGAAGCTCATGTAACTTTCTTCCTTTTGCATAATAAATTGCTCCAAGTAGCTATTTGGCTGGGGCCGTGGACTATTTCCCTCTTGAGGGTTTTAACCACGTGACAAACATCGGTGTGTTGATTTGTGATCTATTTGTGTGAAGCAGTTTCTGAAGGTGTTCGATCTTTTGGGAGTACCCTGTGTACCCGAACATGGTATCAGAGCTTTTATGAAGAGCCACTTTCGATTTTGATCAAGATCTGGAACCGATGTTGCCGAAACTTTGAAAGGGTTTCTGGTTCTGGATTTTCTATGCATTTGTGGCCTATGGCAGCCATTACATTGTGTTGGAATATAATCCGTCAGGATTATACGTTAATGTAAATAGTAGGAAGATGAAGAGACTCTCGGATGTAATCCCAAGAGTCATTGTAATGTATAAATAAATGTTTTAGCTATGAAATGAATAGAACCGGGAGTTATACCTATCAGTGGTATCAGAGCTTGGCTATTTGCCATAACTCCTGCCTGCTACATTTTAGTCCTTGCATTCTCCTTGCCAGTCCATTGCTAGATTGCCTGCAATTGTCAGCCTGCCTCCGGATGCTTTCTTGCCAGCCTGCGAGCATGCATTGTATGCGTTATTCTCATTCTACTTTCCAGTTCGCTCCTCTTAAAGCTTGTTTTAATAACTGAGTTTTGATCTGTGAGACTACTGCTGCGTTGAAGACCCTGGAAGTGTAACCCTAATCCCTTGAACGTGTTGAATGAGTATTATTCTGCGTGAAACCCTAGAAATATTATCTACGCCAGTGTTGAGAGGGCTCTGCACATTGATTGTATGAGCCCGCGGTCCTCTAGACTACTCTACGACCCTCTTTGCATTGTGGTATATTACGACACTCAAATGTATTCAGATGTGTAAACACAATGCCCTGCACCGCCAATTTTATATACAGAATATTCATTGTATTCAGTTTGTAGATAAAATGCTGTGCAATCAAGCATTAACGCCGATATTATGCACATAAATTTTATTGTATTCAATGTATTTGAATGTGCAAGTAATTATTTTTAAGAATCGATCTTATGTACATAATATCTACTATATGCACTGAAGAAACAAATGCTTTTCCATCTGGCATTGACGCCGATATGATTTAGTTTTGTGCTGAAGTTTGATGTGAGGTTAAAGCTGTAGGAGAGAACGTGGAGATGGAAACACTGCCATCACGTTTTCTGTGAAGAGCTCAGATAATCTTCTGAAATATTTGTGGAATGTGAAGACCATCGTTGAACTGTTCTCTTCAACCCTGAAGACCAACGTGAAGATCAGCGTGGAGTGAATCGTATGACCTGCTCCTGTGGAGTATCATGAAGTTGGAGAGTGCTGTGATTTTTTGCTGTGTATTTGCTGCTGCTGTGACCGAGTTGAAGATTGACATTATCCAATTGCGTGAATACTGAGCCTGTGCCTGCTGCGTTGTGAAGACTGCGTTGGTGTGCCTGGTGTGACTGCTGAAGGCTGTGTGAAGCGTGCTGTGTGAAGGAACTATGACCGATCTCAGTATGCTTGCGTGAAGGAGAATCGATGCTTTCATTTGCGTGGAGTATGAACGGAGGTAAACCTTTTTCTTTGTTGGTTGAAGATTGATATATGTTGAAGACTGATATTGCATTGAAGCTGATATTGCTAAGGCATATATATTGAGTTGTGACTGCAAAATATCTGCGTTGAAGACTGATATACATTGCGTTGAAGACTGATATTGCGTTGAAGACTGATATTGCTAATGCATATATATTGAGTTGTGACCACTATTTTGATGTGCTGGAGAAATAATATATGCGTTGGAGAGTTATTACTTCTATGAAGAATGCTGCTGACAATTGAAACTGTGATTGCTGCTGACTGAAGACTTGGTTGAAGACTGCTACGGCGTTGGTGCCTGGAGGAGATAAGCATGGTGTTTAGGGCTTGATTTGCTTTGCTTCTTATATTTTATGTGGCTCTAATAGTTCTGTTGTTGGCGAGGGACTGTGCTTATTATAATTGTTTGGGATTGTGATCATGGTTTGGGCTAAACATATGTCTGGTTTATCTGAAGATAAACTTTTTTATTTCCAGCCGCATTAAAGACCATAAAGACTACGTTGTAAATTCACCTTGGCAGAGACTATAGACCTGCAAGGTTATTGTTCTTCTATTTCTCTTTGTCATATCAAGTTCATTATTGTAAATTACACTAACAGTTGTAAAAGATGCAATCTTTGGCATCAATAGTTGGTGCCACTCTCTCTGGCAAAGATCATCCCAAAGGAGAAAGCAGCAAGAGAGGCAGAGGAAGAAGAAACTTCAGAGGCAGAGGGGGTAGAAGCAAAAGATCAAAGTTGCAGTGCAAGCGTTGTGGAAAGACTGGGCACACATAAGATCAGTGTTGGGCTTCGTGGGACTCCATCAAAGACAAGCATAACCAGAAGAAAGATGACAGTAAAAACCAAGATGCTAGTAAATCTTCTGATTCTGCTCAATGTATTGTTGCACATTGTAATATTGGAATTAATGAAATGACTTCACTTTCATCTTACAAAGATTGTTGGTTGCTTGATACTGGTGAAACATCACACATGACATTTAGAAAAGACTGTTTTGAAGAACTTAATGACACAATAGATGGCATAGTTTATTTTGCAGATAAGTCAAGTATTAGACCAAAGGGAATGGGCACCATTCGATTGAAGATGCCTGGATTTCCTGATTTCTTGTTGAAGAATGTTCTTTATCTTCCTGAGTTGCAGAGAAGCCTACTGTCCTTGGTGGAGATTCGACAGCGAGGCCATTCCATCCACATGTTTGATGGAATTGTAGAAATAAGAAATTCCTCTGACAACCAAGTCATCATGACTGGATACGAAGATGGGAAGCTGCTAAAGCTAAAGGGTTCATCTGCAAGAGTTCAGAACTATGCCTACCTCTCTCGGCATGGAGAAGGTAATTTGTCATCTAGTTCATTGTGGCATGCAAGATTTGGTCATCTAAATTATAACAGTCTTTGTTTGTTGAGAAAGAATGGTGTATTTGGTTTGCCCACCATTTCCAAAGAGAAGAAAAAATGTGATGCATGTATATTAGGGAAACATAGTAAGCTGCCATTCCATGAATCTAATTTCAGAGCAAGTAGGAAATTAGAACTAGTGCATTCTGATTTATGTGGCCCAATGCCAACACCTTCAGCAAATGGGAATACGTATTTTATGACATTTGTTGATGACTACTCAAGAATGTGCTGGATTTACTGTTTAAAGACAAAATCAGAAGCGTTTCAAACATTCAAAGACTTTCATGCATTGATAGAAAAACAAGCACAATAAAAAATTGGTACACTTCGTACTGATAATGGGAAAGAATACACTTCAAATGCTTTTGAAGATTATCTTCGCCAACATGGAATTGCACATCAGACTACAGTTCCCTACAATCCTCAACAAAATGGTGTAGCAGAAGGAATGAATAGAACCATAATGAATATGGTTCGCTCAATGATGTTTTTCAAGAATGTAAAACTAATGTTTTGGGGTGATGCAATAAAATGTGCAGCCTATTTGAGAAACAGAAGTCCCTCAAATGCTCTTGATAACAAGACTCCACATGAAATGTGGTTTGTCCATCTCCCTTCAGTCAGGTATCTCAGAGTTTTTGGTTCCACCTGTTATGCCTTGATTCCAAAGGAGCAAAGAAACAAGCTTGGTGCTCGAAGCAGAAAATGTATTTTCCTGGGGTACGAAGAATACTCCAAGGCATACCGTTTGTATGATGAGGTAAACAAGAAATTTGTTATTTCCAGAGATGTCATTTTTCTTGAGACTAATAAAAATGACCAGTCCATTAAGAGACAGCTTGATCATTTGGAAAGTTATCCTCATCCAAAGACATATTCTGAAAATGAATATGAAATTCCAAACCTTGAAGGGGGGATTCCTATTTTGGATCAACCTTTAGAATTTCCATATGAAGCACCAACTCCCCCGCATGAAGAAGTTCCTGCTACTTCACCTGAACAAGAGATTCAAATGGATGATGTGATTGAGAGAATTGAAAGACTCTCAATAAATGATGAAGCACCACCAGCTAATCAACCAGGACCATCACGGAAGATTCCTAAATGGGCCACAAAGACACTTGAAAGTGTCCATCCGGATGAAGTTGGAAAGACAGGAACGAGAAGTTCGAAAAGACATGAAGATGGAGGAGGAGAAGATAATTCAGGTGATGACATGGATGTATCATTTGATTGTGAATTTAATTTATCTGCTAACTTTGAACCAACTTCCTTTGAATAAGCTTCTACTCGAGTTGAGTGGAAAGAAGCTATGCAGAATGAGTATGATGCACTCATAAAGAATGGAACTTGGAAGCTGGTTGACCCTCCAGTTGGAACCAAACCAATTGGCTACAAGTGGGTGTACAAGAACAAATACAAATCAGATGGCTCACTTGACAAGCACAAAGCGAGGCTTGTAGCAAAAGGCTATGCACAGAAGGAAGGAATTGACTATGAAGAAACGTTCTCTCCTACAACAAAATGGGCTACCATCCGTAACTTACTCTCTTTAGCTGCTCAGAAAGGGTGGAAAGTTCATCAGATGGATGTGAAGATTGCTTTTTTGAATGGATACTTGAAAGAGAATGTCTTCATGTCTCATCCAGAAGGCTTTGTTGTGAAAGGAAAAGAACAAAAGGTATGCAAGCTTGTCAAATCCTTGTA
>LPNX010809129.1:494646-509829 GCA_001517045.1 Pseudotsuga menziesii
ACATGAAGCGAAGGAAAAGAATTTGAGGATGCGACCAAGTATCGACAACTTGTAGGAAGTCTTATCTACCTTACAACAACTAGACCAAACATTTCTTATGTTGTTGGCATACTTTCAAGGTTCATGCATAAACCTTGTGAAGGACACTGGTCAGCTGCAAAAAGAGTTTTAAGATACTTGAAGGGGACTCAAGACGTTGGACTCAAGTACTCTAAAGTGGATGACTTCAAACTTATTGGGTACTCAGACTCAGATTTTGATGGCGATAAGGAGACAGGAGTATCAACTTCTGGATACACTATGAGTCTTGGATCAGCAGCTGTCTCATGGAGATCACGCAAACAGTCAGTTCCGATAGATTCAACAATAGAAGCAGAATATGTGGCTGCTGCTGAAGCAACAAAAGAAATAATATGGCTCAGGAAGATACTTGAAGATTTGCAATAAAAACAAGAGAACTCCACTCCATTATTAATCGACAATACTTCTGCAATCAAGCTGGCTAAGAATCCTAGATTCCATGATCGAACCAAACACATCAACACAAAGTATCATTTGATTCGACATCATGTAGAGGCCAAGACAGTCCATCTTCGACATTGTTCCACAAATGATCAAGTTGCAGACATCTTCACCAAAGCGCTTGGACGAGAAAAATTTGAAAGATTCAGAAACATGCCCAGACTTACTAATACCCCTTCGGATTAAGGGGGGGATTGTTGGAATATAATCCGTCAGGATTATACGTTAATGTAAATAGTAGGAAGATGAAGAGACTCTCGGATGTAATCCCAAGATTCATTGTAATGTATAAATAAATGTTTTAGCTATGAAATGAATAGAATCGAGAATTATACCTATCACATTGCATCCAGAGCACCATTTTCATTGGGAAATAGTTTTCGTTTCACTGAAAACCGTTTCTGTTTGCTCCAGAAACACCCATTTCAACAAATCTGAAGGTATAATGTTACAGTGACGAATTTGTTTTTTGTAAATCTCTCATATTTTATTAGTTTATTATTAGATCTTTTTTGTTTTAGTCTTGGACTATTTCCTTCCCTGTTTGCGTATGCTCTTTGCTGTGCACCTTGCATGATCGTGGTGAATCAGAAACAGTAAGGGAATTTTTTCTTCTTCTTGTCTTCTCGACTACGTATGCTCTTTTCCATGCACCTTGTGCGATCATGGAAAAGCAAAAATAATGAGAAAACTTGAAAACGTAGACTTTCTGGGTAAAGCTAACCAAGATCTAACCCCATTGTGTGGAAAAGTTTTTTTTGTTTTTGTTTTTCGTTTTTTTTGTTTTTGTGATTTGCAGGAAAAGAAAGCAAGCACGGAGACCGAGAGAGAAGAGGTTAAAAAAAAAAAAACCTTCCTCTTTCCATTATTTTACGTACCTTTTAAACTTAGCTCACTTGGTCCAAAGTTGCTTTATTACTTAATAGGTCTTGAGTTCAAGTCTTATTAAGCTACTTTTTAGTGCATGCAATTTCTATTTTCAAGTTACTTTATTGTAAACGTGCATCTTACATAAATAAAATAAAATAAAAGTGAGTCACTTAAGTCTTTAATTTATTGCCGCACTATTTAAAAGTTACATTATTGTAAAAGTGAACATCACTTATTCTACAAAAGTGATTCACTTCAAAGCAACTTTATTGTAAAAGTGATTGTCAAAGGTTGATCTTGGGAAGAGGGGGCTTCTTTTTTTAGTTGGTCAAGTTAATATCTGCCATGTCACTATTGGGGACATCTTCAACTTTTTCTTTGATCAAGCATAACTTCATCATCTAGAATCAATTTTAAGTGCCATTTTTTTTAAACCGCATATTTTTTCGAGCTCTTTGTGTCCAGATAGTTAGTTTCTGTTCTTTCAGCCATTATTTTATAGTATGGCCACCCCTTGTGATATTATACTTACAAGTTCTAACTATTTCTCATGGAAATCTCGTATGGAGGATGTTCTGCGAAGTAGGGGACTTTTTAGGATAACTTCAGGGAAATAAACAGAACCCACTGAAGATGATAAGAAAATTAAATGGGAAAATAGATGTGATGAATCTTGTGGATTGATTGGGATGTAAATCTCTACCGATTTGCGATTCCACATATCTGGAATTGATGAACCTAATCTCGCTTGGGAAAAGTTGGAATATGTGTTTGGTAAACACAATGAAATTCGGGGTCATCAACTTGAGAATGAGTTTCTTTCCTTGAATCCAAATGATTTTTCATGCATTCAAGACTATTTATCTAAGTATAAAACTCTTAGACTATTATGTGCAGAATGCAAGATTAAGAAAGAAGACAAACAATGTATTTATCATATTCTTTCAAAACTTGGACCTGCATATTCTGATTTTGTATCTACATTCTACACCATGAAAGAATCCTTGACTGCAGCTAGCTATCAAGAGCCTAGCCTTGAATCATTTTGTGATTCCTTAATTAGAGAGCAAGATAAGCTCATTCATCTTGGAATAATTAACAATGCAGATACATCTGGGAAAGCCGTATTGTCCCAACAGAAATAAAAGTCCAAGCCTCCCAAGAAACAAAATTTTCGCAATAATAAGAAAAACAACAAGGGCCCCAAACCTTCTCAGTCAGTTCCTTCTTTAAAAAATGACAAAGGATCCAAGCAAAAAGGAAAGAAGACTAAGCGTCATTGCAATTTTTGTGGGAAAGATAATCATGATGAATCTAAGTGTTTGAAGAAGATGGCAGCCTTGGAAGCAGCAATGAAGAAGCACCACATCAACCTATATTTGTGTTCAGAATCTACCTCTCATGGACATGCACTTTGTGCTTCTGGTTACTCTTATACTGCATCTTCTTCTTCTACTTCAATTGAATGGATCATTGATTCTGGAGCATCTTATCATATGGCTAATGATAAAGGCATCTTTTCTACTATGCATGAATGTAACACCAAACAAATATCTGTTGGTGATGATAGATCTCTAAGTGTTATAGGATCTAGACCAGTTCCAGTAGAAAATGGTCATTTCAGTGATGTACTATGTGTTCCAAAAATTTCCTGCAATTTGTTATCAGTCTATCAAATTACTCATTCAGGTGAAGGTAAAACTGTGACGTTTACCCCTCACCAAGTCGTAATCAAGGATTTTAAAAATCCTCAAAATATCCTTGCTACTGGAACTGTTGATGATATTACCAGGTTGTACAAATTTAACAACTTTGGGTCATCACCTTTTCCTTCAGTTTTTGTTGCTCATAGTGATAACTTGAGCAAACTTTGGCATGAGCGATTTGGTCACTTAAATTATCGCTCATTGCAACAACTATGTAAAGACAATATGGTGACTGGTCTTCTATTGGTATCTTGTAAGGATGGTGTTTGTTTCGGTTGTGTACTCGAAAAACATCATCAGGATAGTTTTGAGAAACGTGCCTCTGGCACGCCTCGGTTCCCTTGGAGCTTGTGCATAGTGACTTGTGTGGCCCTCTTCCATCTGCTTCCTTTTCTGGTTTCAAATATTTCTTAAATTTCATTGATGACTACTCCAAACGCACTTGGTTTTACTTCCTAAAACTTAAGAGAAAAGTATTTAACATGTTCTTGGCCTATAAGGCCCTTGTTGAAAAACAATCTGGTCATCAAATTATTAAGTTAAGATCTAACAATGGAGGAGAATATGTTAACAACAAGTTCACTACTTTCTGCACTGAACAAGGAATCCAACAACAACACACTGTTCCATATACACCACAACAAAATGGTGTAGCTAAACGGAAGAACCGCACTTTAAAAGAAATGGCTAATTGTATGATCCAATCTAAGGGACTAAGTCTTCAATATTGGGCTGAGGGCATAAATTGTGCAAATTACATAGTTAATCACACACCCACTAAATTTTTACAAGGTATAACACCATAAGAAGCATGGAGTAAAATTAAACCAGATGTAAGTCACTTTCGTGTGTTTGGTTGTGAAGCATGGGCTCTCATTCCGGATGAAAAATGGAAAGCATTGCAGCCTAAAAGTGAAAAGTGCATATTTGTTGGATATTCTGAAGATGTAAAAGGTTATAGACTTCTTCAGCCCCATTCACATGATATAATCATTAGAAGAGATGTTAAATTTGATGAAAATCTCTTGGCTTGCGAGCCTAACTTGGCGGGTGTGCCATCTTTGGCCCGCGAGCCTGATTCGGCGATTGTGCCTTCTTCTTCTTCTTCCAGCTTCCTTGACAGGTTTCCAACTCCAGTTTCTGATGATGATAGTGAGGATGAAAATCCACCTCTACCTGCTCATGTTCCTCTAATTGCACCAGCACCAATACTTCCTCGATGGGTCCATTCAACATGTGAAGCAGCTGGTGATCTTGCTGATGATCCTAGAGATCAACGACGAACACGTTCTCAGTTTCAGCGAGCCTCTTCTCTTTTGGCTCAAGTTTCTGAGAATCATGATATAGAAACTTTTGCAGAAGCTTCAGGAAATTTAAATTGGGATGCAACTATGGATGAAGAATATCGTTCCTTAATGGCGAACGATACTTGGGATCTTGTTCCTCTTCCAAAAGGAAGAAAACTTGTCAGATGTAAATGGGTCTACAGAACTAAGTATGCATCAGATGGAAGTGTTGAAAGACTTAAGGCAAGGTTAGTTGCCAAAGGTTTTTCCTAAGTTGAAGGGATTGAATACAATGAAACCTTTGCTCCTGTAACAAAAATGAACTCCATCCGCCTTGTTCTTTCCCCTGTAGCCTTACATAACTGGGAAGTCCATCAAATGGATGTCAAGTCTGCCTTCTTACATGGTGATTTACATGAGGAAATTTACATGGAACAACCTCCTGGATATGTTCAGAAAAAATCTAACCTTGTTTGTCTCCTTAAGAAATCCTTATATGGCCTTAAGCAAGCTCCTAGAGCTTGGTATGCCAAAATGGATAGATTTCTCCTTGACACTGGTTTTTCTAGATGCCATTCTGACCGCAATGTCTATACCAAGAAAGTAGGAAACCATCTCATCATACTTGTTCTTTATGTTGATGATCTTATCCTTACTGGTAGTGACCCTAAACTTATAACCCATGTGAAATCCAGTCTTAAGCAAAATTTTGAAATGTCAGACTTAGGACATTTGCATTATTTTCTTGGTCTCCAAGTCTTGCAAACTAAAGAAGGAATCTTTCTTTCCCAGTCTAAGTATGCTTGTGACCTTCTTCGTCGCTTCCACATGGAATATTATAAACCAACCCCTTCTCCCTCCCAGTCTGGAGTCAAACTTTCTACCACTTGTACTTCCCCTGAAGTAGATGCCACCTTGTATCGTCAGTTTGTTGGTAGTCTTTTATATTTGACTCATTCCTGTCTTGACCTTTCCTTTGCCGTTGGTCGTGTTTCCTGTTATATGCAAACTCCTCATGAAATTCACTGGAAAGCAGCAAAAAGAATACTTCGATATATTCAAGGTACAATTCAGTTTGGGATTCATTACAGTATAGGGGGGAAACCTTTGTTGGTTGGTTTCACTGATTCAGATTGGGCCGACGATCATGATGATTGAAATTCTACTGCAAGTTATGTTTTCAGTCTGGGATCTGGACCTGTCACTTGGGATTGTAAGAAACAACAATTTCTTGCTCTTTCTTTAGTAGAAGCAGAATATTGAGCCGTAGTTAATGCTAGTCAGGAAGCTTTATGGCTTCGACAAATCTTTTCAGAGTTTGGATTGGAGCAGCAACAACCTACTCCACTTTGGTGCGACAATCAAAGTGCTATCAAGGTTGCCAAAGATCCAGTTCTACATCAGCGCAACAAACACATTGAGCTACACATGCACTTCATCAGAAATTTTGTTCATGATCATGTTATTGAAGTTCTCTATTGCCCTACAGATGATCAAGTTGCAGACATCTTCACCAAGTCTCTTACAGAAGAGAAGTTTTCTAAACTTCGGTCTATGTTAGGAGTTCAGGAATGTGTCCTTAAGGGGGGATAGGCTCTAATGCCTCCTTCCTTCTCCCAATAGTGTCACTTTTGTAAATCCTTCAATCCTATCCCAAGTTGTTCTTAATGGGGGATGTTAGGATATTTAGACACTTAGGAGTTAGTTAAGATCAACTTGTGTAAAATATCCGTTAGGTAAAAGTGTGTTTCTTTAGTATGCATTAGTATGCATTTGTAAATATTCTAATCCAACGGTCACGATATGTTCTAGACATAGAGTGATTTGATGGTTCAACTTCTCTTAGATCATACCTACCATTGATCTGTGGCTTAACACTCGATTGGTCTATGATCTCTATTTAAAGAGAATAGAGGGACCTTGGCTAGTTGATCGATTATAAGAAGCTCATGTAACTTTCTTTCTTTTGCATAATAAATTGCTCCAAGTAGCTATTTGGCTGGGGCCGTGGACTGTTTCCCTCTCGAGGGTTTTAACCACGTGACAAACATCGGTGTGTTGATCTGTGATCTATTTGTGTGAAGCGGTTTCTGAAGGTGTTCGGTATTTTGGGAGTACCCTCTGTACCTGAACACTAAACCCCCAAAATTATAATCCTTATGTGTTGTTGTAGTTTTCACGTCCCCACCCTTCATACCGACGATGGAGATGACACGACTACGACACTGATGCTGTCAAACGGGAAAGATAACCCCATGAACATAAAAACATAAACATGCATTGGATTAATAACATATACAGGAGTATAAAGCATGCAATATATAGCACAAGCAATAACATCCATTCAAGCATTCAAACATTCAACATGCTCATATTAATTCATAAAACAAATAGTTTGCGGAAATTAGGCACAAGAATAAAAGTAAATAATTATCTTGTAATTGCGTTGTCTCGCAACTAGCTATGTCGCTACAATGTTCCACCCAACCATATGCCAGTGTGCTCATCAACCTATCAGCACCACTACCACCCCTGAGCTGGGTATCATTCCACAAGGAACTAAGGAACAACAAGCTCATACACATAGCCGAATACATATCAAACCCAGTCAAGCCAAAAATACATTTTAGTTTATCAGGATACTAGGGAAACAAGCTAATAGCATAATGGTTCTTCGGACTTACTCATCCAAGACAACAATCACACCCAAAACACTGTCATACCCTCTAACAGATGGGTCTCTTGGACTTACTCAGCCAAGCAAAAAATTTGCATCAAACACACAGTCAAGCAATTAATCAGAACACAGACACACACAATTGCTGGATATGAGAAAAACATTTATGGGATACCAAAACAAAATGGATGAGGGGAACAACACCCTGGAACATCAAATACATTTTTAGGAAACGTTCTTGTGCAGATCTGACCACCAAAAACCCCCAAATCAAAATATGATCTCAGAAAACGTCTCTGAGCATTGCCGGAGCAAAAAACGACCATCATTCACACCCAAAACAGGAGATCTTGGTTCCCTAACCAATGAGAAACACAAAAACGAAATTATGGGCATGGAACAGTGAGGAAAACATTAGGAAATCATGGGGAAAACACCCAACATGCTCAGCTTCTCAAGGAAGACCAAAAATGACCTCTTGAAACTCCCAAAATGTGAACCACTGCTACACATTCACTGAACAAAACGAAAACGATATTGCCTAGCTATGACAATGAGGAAAACCACAACAAAAATTCCCAAGGAGGATCCCAACCACTAAGCATTGCCCCCAAATCAAATTCCCCCCCCTCTATGGGAAAAATGAAGGAAACCAACAAAAACGTGAGGGAGAATGCCCCCCAAATCACCAGCTGCCTGAGGAAGAAAACACATGGGTGAATCCTTCTTGGGATGTGTGAGGGAGACCCACATGCATGAGATATGGGTAGTGAATCCTCGGCATGGGATCTTACTTTCCTAAGAAGACAAGAAAACGTTTTTGGATGACTGGGCAAAAAAGACAAAAAAAGGTAGATGAACCATTTTATGGGTTTTCCCCTTAGACATGGCTTTTACCATAGGCTCAAGGGTTTAATTATCCCCCCCCTCCCAATTCCTTGTGAAACCATGCCCCCATCTCTTTAACGTTGCGGCGTGTAGATTTAGTGTTTTATGTTTCAGCAATTAAAATCGATGCCGATGCTTTATGTTCTAGTTAGGCATGATATGTTGGGGCCTTTGCCTTGAGCTCCACACCATGTTTTAATACAATATTTACATCACATGCAATTTAATACCATGGGGTCGAAACCGAGGTGTTACCGTATTGTCAGGTGGAATAGCAATGAGAAGGTATGGAAAATGATGCAATATAGGTGTGTTAAAAATATTCTTGGTTTTGGATGGTAACAAGCAAGACAACTTTCTATTTGTATCCCTTGCCTTTTAATCTATATTCTTCCACCAAGTAATTGGTATTCACAACTACAAGAACTTCACACATGAATGAATGTTTACTTGTTCATCGATGTTATGAATATGTAAGGAAATGCTTGAAAATATATACAACACTTCATATGCATGCCAAGAAAAGTGATGTTAAGACTCAAACTCTAAAGAGATACATGTAGTTTATCTAGATGTCTCCATTGTTTGATAATTCAAATAATATCAGGATATTGGTTCAATTCTCACAAGACCACCACAAAACCCCACCTAAATATAAATGATAATTTATCACTCTAACCTTTGTCATTATTCAGATATCTTTGAAAAAAATTACTTTGCAAAACTATATGTCGTATAAATGGAAATCAATCATTGCATCTTTCACTTCTCTTTGTCAATGACATTAAATTCAAAATTGGAAAACATTACTTTTCACTTTAAGTACTACCATTCCTCATCCCATTTATCACATATCCAAACAAGAAGAAGAAACCATAGCAGAAATAAGTAAGAAGAAACCATAACAGAGGGTCTTCCCTATGTCAAATGTTCTTCGCTTCTTATTGGTCACTAATTAATTAAGCAGGATAGTAAAAGATTTGAAGTAAAAGATTGCAAGAGAGAATATCGATATAAAAAGAAGAATATTAATTAAATTTCTATCTCTCTCTCACTTTTTATTTGTAGATTATGTTATCATAAATTATAATTGGTTTCAGTTCTATTAGGGAGGGAGAAAAATATTAGGAAATTATATAATTGCACTGCACATGAACGGTTATGAAGGTAAATTCCAAAAAACCAAATATATTCTTCACTAATGTAGATGCAAACCAAGAAAGAAGGATTCTCCAAATCCTTCCTTTTAATGTTTCTGTTTTGATAATGGAGTAAGGCATCTAAGATTCATACTAAAATCAAATGGTTACAAGTTTAAGGATTGGATTTAGTTCCATGAAAAAGTAGAAACATAGCGACAAGATGATACTATATGTGGCCTTTTAAAGGAGCAAGATTGATTTTGGTGAAATTGAACCTGGAGGTAATCCCTTTGTATTGGTATTTACTAGCTTACATCCCAAAATTAATGCTGTAAATGATAATCAATAAATATTTTACGTTCCTTATGGACTTGGAAGACCAAAAGGTATCCTTGTAAAATGTTGTGTTATCATATTCCTGTACTCTAGGGAATGTATCCACATATCACTGAATCAGATTTGGATCTTCCCCAAAGTTTTAGACATGGATAGAAGGTTCCATAAGTTGTGGCACATTCCCTCTGTTGTGAAGATGAAAAATGTCATGAACCTTCCATAAATTCAGACACACAATCCCTCTATTGTGAAAATGAAGCTTAAAACTAGGGTCATATATTTTAAAGCTTGCCAGACTAAGTTATATGTTAGGTCAAGGTTATAGATTTTGAAGATTTTGAGTCTTGTCATATCTTGGGTAGCAAGGAACATGGCAGTTCAAAAATAATGAAATGGCAGCAAGGCATATGGAAGTTCAAGATGCTTAGAGAAGCTCCAAGACTATCTTTGGACAACAGATAAATTTCAAGAAATTTTGTTGAGTTGAAAAGTAATTACTCCAACACGAACACACCCAAGATCATGCACAGGTACACACATTATAATGGATATTTGATAGAATTAGAACATCAATGTAGTGAAAGAAATAGTTCTCCAAGCGTTGTTGCTTGTTTGATGGGATTAGAAGAGACGTTGGAAATTTCAACCCTAACTTCTCAAAGAACCGGAGCATTATATCTATCACAATCTGAAGAAAATTATGGTTTTAGAATTTCTCTAGAGGTAGGGAATTAATGACCAACTCAACACTGTAGAAAAATACTATCTTGTGAGATTAGGGCTATTTTATGACTGTTATTACAATGAAAACTACACATATATGTTATTTACCACTAATTTAACCTTAATCATGCCCATACCATTGATCCATAATTATTTTACCACTGCATGGATTCTACTAATTGAAATCAACATTGAATTCTAAATACACCTCCTTTCATGGTGAAAAATGCCCATATCCACTAAAAAGTTTCCTAGAAGTACAAGCTTCCCAAATATGAATTTAATGTTGTTTTAAGGCTATTTTGAGGGTTGTTCATACCAAGAGCCTAGAAAATGATGCCCAAATTTCACCAAAGTGTGCTAAGAATTATAAACATGGAATATATGAGGCTGTTTTCATGCCTAGGTTACCAAAAATGCACTCATGAGTGAAATAAGTTTCCTATGTTCACATTGACACCAATTTCATACTTAACACTTATTTTCCAGAATCAACACAAGCGAAGAATCTCGAGGCATCATCAAAGAGCTCCTAGTATTACAGGCTTGTTAGGAGTAGATGCATGGGAAATTCATTGAGTTTATCAATTGATAATAGATGAGATGCTTCCATTCTGTCAAAAGAACTATCAAGTCCATCTCTTGATTCAAGGGAAATATGAAGGAGGTCACTTGATATCAAAGATATAGCGAGGGATTCATTCAAAGAGATTCTCCAAATATATCCCTTGAGACCAAGCTTAATGAGAAATATCAAGGTAAAGACATACACAAATATGTTCTCAATCCAATGGAATCTCCAAGATCTCCAAATCGATGCAAGAGATATAAGCAAGCAACAACAATTATCAATTAGTTCCTCGTCAAGGAAGGAGAAAATCAAAAGTCACAGTTTCAAACTTCATTAGATATCAATGAAAATTCTAGGAAATACGTGTGTCAATCTTCCTTAGATGCAACTAAGAATTAAACAATACCAGTTAATTTAAATGAGTCTCTAAAAGTACTTGTGATGTTAAGAGAGGTATTAGGGAAATTTGTAGAAAATAAAGATCCATCGAGACCTTCTTTTGAAAATAAAGAAGGCCCAATATCTTCATTTTCAAAGGACTATCCAAGGTTATCATACGATGGCAAAAACATTCGTCCTTCTTCTTCATTAAATCTCATAGAAGCTCCAAGACTATATTTGGACAACAGATAAATTTCAAGAAATTTTGTTGAGTTGAAAAGTAATTACTCCAACATGGACACACCCAAGATCATGCACAAGAACAAGAATTCTAATGGATATTTGATAGAAATGAAACATCAATGTAGTGAAAGAAAGAGTTCTCCAAGTGTTGTTGCTTTTCTGATGGGATTAGAAGAGATGATGTATAATTAAACGGTCAACCCCAACTTCTCAAAGAGTTAGAGCATTATACCTGTCACAATCTGAATAAAATTATGGTTTCATAATTTCTCTAGAGGTAGGGAAAAGTCTCCAATATTGCAAGGTTATGGAATCTACTAAGTAGGTTACAAAAAAAGAAAATAGTTTATTGGATGAATGGAATAAGCACAATCTCCAAACTTGATGTAGCGATGAGAGATCAAATCTTGTTGAAGAAAAACTTGAAAGACCGTCGGGATCACCAAGACATATTCAAAGTTTGAAGTCACCTTAGATTAATCATATTGATGCAATTACAATTACATAACCAATATTGATGCAGAGGTGTGCCATTGAACCCGCCCCTTGGAGAAAATATGATGGTTGTTAGATTTATCAAAGAAAAGATTTTGAATCTAAGAACTTCTTAGATGTTCCGAAAAGGAATGATATGTCATCCTTAGATATTTAGAGTGAAATTGAAAAGAGGATGAAACAATTTGAGAATGAACATTATGGTAAGGATCTCAAAACTCTCAAACAAGTTCTGGAAGCAATGCACCATAAAGGTTTCCTGATTCTATGAAATAAAAATCCAATCATCATGAAAATGATTTTGATTACACTCCTAGTTCTAGAGTCTCTCAACAAGGAAAACATGTTTATAGAGCACATGAAAACTATTTATAGCCATCAAGTAGGGAATCCACCATCAAGGCAAGAGACATCCAATGCCCTAAAGAAGAGCATTGCACTAGTAATCATATATTGTCTTTTTTTTCTATAGAGCATAAGGCTACATACCATACTAAAAAACATATCAAACAAACTACTAAAAAACATATCAAACAAACTAATGCAATTTTTGTTCCAAGCATCTCACAAGTCCCTAAAACACATGATTGAAGTCGATCTAGCCCATGGTACATTCACTAGTACTATTAAATAAATCCAATCTATTTACAATTTTCATTGAACTATAAAATAGAAAGAAATGACTACCCTCATTATCCACAAGAATAGTTATAGGAAATTGACTCAAATTATGTAACTAGCAATTTGATGAGCATTAATAGTAGAACATGAAGTATGATAACCTATTGAGAAATAGTTGCAACCCTTACCCTACTACCTATTAATATTTTATAATTGAAAAATGTAATGAATCCTTGTCCTAGTGTTATCTCATTGATAAAAATATTTAATCTTTACCCAAGTGAAGTTATTTATTTTTAATCATATTTTCTAATGCTTGTAATAGAACAATCCACACTTCACATTCCAAACTATGCACCTAAGTTTAGGGAGTCACAAATCCATGTGTGCCAAGCATCCTAACCACTCCAAACATAAATCCCTAAGTATTGCACTTAGGTGGTGCTTTCTCCAAGTGTTAGGCACGTATATGGTTTCATAATTGTTTTTTTCTAGAACACTTCTCCAAGCAGCAATCTGAGTAAGGCATCCCACATGTTCCAAGATAATATTCTTTCAAACTAAATCCATTTCCACCCCTGAGTATAACACCCTTCCTTAAATTTTGAACCCAAGGGTAGGAAGGCACAAATTCACATGTGCTAAGCACCCTAACCACTCCAAACACACATACCTCTATATAGCACTTAGGTGGTGTTGTTTTCGAATCTAAGTGTTAAGAAATTAGATGGTTACATAACCATTTTTGTTGAGTGCATTTCTCCAAGAAACATCCCAAGTAGAGTATCTTACAAGTTCCAAGGAGGGTATGCATATTCCCACGTGTGAAGACTCATCCATTCCTACTATTTTCATTCAACATGTGTTCCCTCCTAGAAATGCATCTCCAATTAAATGTGCCATACTTGTCCACGTGTCAAAAGTAAATGAAAAAGTGCTCCAAGATAAAAGCACCCATCATTAAGACTCTCTTCCATGAAACACTCTCTCACTAAGTAAATTTTCCCTCACACACTAAGTGCTCATAAAATTGAATGATAATGCAGAACAAGTTCAAAGAATTTAGACCAACAAGTCCATTCTAAATGCTAAATTGTGTCATTCTCCAAGCTACTAGTTAATAATCACCTTACAATTTTTTAATTCAACCTAAGTAAAACCCTCGTCACAATCTCAATCTCATCAAGGGAGTGTATGTGATGGAGATTGAATGATTTGGTCCTAAGTGTTACATCTTGGATGATGATGCCCTAGTGATGATGCTTCATGGAGTATGTTGATTGTTTGACCTTGAACTAGGGCCTTATTTTAAGTAGAATGGATCAACAATGGAAACATTCATTAAATCTAGGTAGTTTTGTGAGTTTTGTTTTTTCCCCGGAAAAAATTCATAATTTTATTTCAAAGTAGAACAAAATTACATATCTGCACATGTAAGAGGATCACTAGGATCCCTACATTGTCACATACTAGCTGTCTCATATAAACGTAACCAAAAATTACAAAACTGTCCCAAAATATGGATATCAAGAAAATATGGGTATCACAACCCAAATCATAAGAACACAAAACAAACAGATATATTGCCGATAGCAAAGGCCATCACCTCTGAAACGCCGTCGCCGCCGCAAAGATCCCTAAGGACACTATACGGGTCACCACGCAAGAGTATATCCATAGTCACCGCCGAAGCCCTCGACCCCGGATCTTGGAAGAAGCCCACCGATCATGAAAACCCCATCAAAAAACCCTCGGCAAAATCTCTAATGAAGCCCACAGTCACCGAAACCCAGAAAAAACTGCCACTGCCGCAAGAGCCGCACAATGCCACGCAAAACTCTGGCAGGTGAGGAAACCTCAATCCACATGATAGCAACCACCGCAGGCAAGAATGCAGCCTCACCACCAAAACGCCGACCACCGCACCACCAGAGGCCCAGTCGGCATTGAAGAACTGGGAACCACCTGATACGCCACAAAAACCCAAGAAATCCGTGATGTTTCAAGAAAATGGAGAAATCTCTGGCGAAAACACTGTATCCTCAGCATTATCATCACTTCATCCATTCTGTATGCGATCCCCTGGTTCTCCCTGGCTTCTCCTGCACCGCCTACACAGAAACTGAATATTCCACCGCATTCAAGAATGGCCAAGAATTGGCCGACATTGAAGACCAGGATGGCTGATTCCATTCCGTGAGGCTGGCAATCATGTCCTGCATCATGGTGGTGCCATTCAATAACCATATCAGCCTCGTGAGTACAAGATCGACGCCTTCACAGAAGTCTTCCTCCGCATTGATCGACATTGAAGACATCATGATGGCTAATTCCCACTTGCAATCGATTTTTGTAAGGATTTCCTTATCAGGGATCCGTAATCGACCAAATAGAGAAGCTCGTCGTGTTCCAGAAGCTGGGGTTTCCGATGCTTTGCCTTCGACTTTACCCATTCCAAGAGCGCAACGCTTGATCAATTCATACTTAGGATGGAGTGGGCGAAAAAGGAGCTCCTATAATATTTTATAGCGTGGCGGATCTGAGAGGAGGAGGGGACGCAAGCCTGGGCGAATTGGCCACAGGATGCAAGTCCGCCCCAAACCCTCAATCTCCCACCAATGATTCTTGTGTTGAAATATTGTAACTTCGAAGAATATTCTTTATGTATCTTTTGTGGTCCCCGATGGTCCAACCGGGAGAACCACTTGTATTACATTGTACC
>LPNX010809149.1:5493-107138 GCA_001517045.1 Pseudotsuga menziesii
ACTCGGTATTCTATATTTAATAATAATCACCAATTCAAAATATTAAAGCTAGAAGAAGAACCATCGACGACCTCTCAGGGTCTGTGTATATAATTTTATCAAGAACCAAACTTAAACAATTATCCATTTCACATTAAAATCAAACCACATGTTTACCATACCAATTACATCTACAAAATCGTAAGTAGTAAAGAAATTATCCATATAATAAATCCATTGTAGACATAACAACTCACCATTTAAATATTTATAAACCGCATTATAAGAATCGCATGCATAACGAAATTACCAACATAACAAATCAACCATAATATCATGCACAACATCCATTTAAAAAGATGAACATAACACAGAGGTCACAGGATCATATCTTGTGGGTGTTTCGCCCAAATCGCATACATATAAACCCTCACAACCATAAACGAACCATTATCAAATCTTGTAGGGTCTATTCTTTTACAGGATTCATTACCTTGACCTCTACCTCACAATGTAGCATTCCACCAAGCCACGATGTATAAATCAACCCTCTACATAGCGGTCGAAAAACCCATATAAAATTTAGACGTTGTAACTCTGGCCCTCGGCCTTTTACATATCCAAACCATTTTAAATAAATAATTCAAAATTTAACCTTATCAACGCTATTCAAATAGTCACAATGACTTCCAAACCTATCAAAAATTACCAACAACGATGACTACCAAACGAATGGTTACACCCGCAATCGGCTCTTACATCCATTTACACAGCTTAAACATAAAACAATAAATCTCCATCTAAAACTCTATCGCAACTCTAATGGCAGGAACGACAATGCCATATACGGCATGGCCCTAAATCTAACAACGTTGCCATGCATTCATCCATACAAATAACTCCAACATTGATTTTGATTACACACATCCCATCAATAAGAATAATAACCACAAAATTGAACAGTATGCCAATGTTGTACACATACATAGCCATTAAAACAATTTAAGGTTTACATGGTCGATTAAACTCAACCTTGCACCATTGCAAGCAATGGTGTTGCCCCATTCCTTTAACATAAGCATATTTACATGTTCGCAGAGTTAACAAGAGATTACCCAGTCTCGTTTTCCACACAGAGTACCCATTAACAATATGAATACATTAAACTTCCGTCCTGAAGGCACTAAAACCCCACAAGCAAAAACCCCAAGCCATATCGCATTACAAATTTAGTAATCATTAAAGTTACAGACAGACCCATCCCAAAACGCATCCATTAGAAACCAGATCCTAGCATTCAAACCCCCAATGAGTGAAAAACTCAGTCACAACCCCCACGTGAGAGAGAGGCAAGTTTTAAACTTGTGCAAATAGAGTTTACCCATATTGGGTATGGATTTTGAACATAGGGAGACCCATGACCTCGACCCCTTCATACCCTAAAACCTACACATGAAAAGACAAGCCATGATGAGAAGTATGCATGATAATTAAACTAAACATGCGAATGATGTTGCTAAACCAGACTGTCTGCATACATGTTAATCCATCATAGACGCACCCCATTACATCGTGCAAGAGCAGAGTAGAAGCATCCAGGATGTGAATGACCAAACCAGCGAAATGAGCCAATCCCTAATCTTGGGTGCCACTTTTCCCCATGCGCATTTAAGTCACCACCCTGGATTCCATTAATACCCTCAAAACCCATAATCCTATAGTTCATGCCACTATATAATACCATGTTCCAAATTAACGTGAAATGCATAAACCCTTTATGCATCGAATTACTTAGGTTTTAATCCTTAAGCCTATGGAATATGAAATATGCCATGGAGGACTATAAGTCAAAGTTTTTACAAATCTTTCCAACTATTTAAAAACCATGTTTAAGCATGAACAAAGTCATAAGTCTTTAAACCATAGTAAGTATACTATGTGTCACATGAATAATAAGTGCAGTAGTGACCAAGTCACTAATGTAGAATCCGTAAGCACAATAATAACAACTCGTGCAACATGGGCTAGTAAACCACCTGGTCTGGTATCAATATTAGTTTAACAACCATCATATAGTCACTAGGATATATCTGTAACAAGGAGTGCTAGTGACAAAACGGACCGCTTGGCCTATTCAACTTTTATAAACAGTTTTCTGACGCCAAGTGCACCTGCATGCAAAGTGGACAAAAATGCATTAGTTCGTCAAAACTAAGTAAGCCCGATGTGACAAGTATAAAATTGTTACCTCCCAGGCGGTTACAAGGAAAATTAGTCCCGCAACTCCACCCCTTTTGCCAATAACAAAGTTAAGTCAGCATTGTGTATACGAAAGTAATCAAATGTTATAATAAATGCGGTACTTAATCAAATATCTAACCTACACATCAATGCACAACCATAAATCCAAATAGTAATCAACATCACGACAACATAAGGAATACATTAATAACCGCATCAAGAAATATGAAAGCAGAACATAAGAACATCTTACGACTTTAAAGTACAGTAAACAAAGTACGACACATTCCGCACAAGTTCCAATAATGTTTAGTATAGGTAGTTTTGACTAGCCTAATAAAAAAAAATTCAATTTTTTGGGACATTACAAGTGGTATCAGAGCCCATTTTCAACACTAAGAGACCAAATGGGCATACCAGACATTCGTTGCAAGAAAAATAAAGTATGTTTTAAATTTTGTTAACTAATAGAAATTTTTCTTGTTATTAAAAATTTTCCATTTCAAGAAATTTAAAAAAACAGTTCATATTATGAAAACTGAAGAAGATAACAGCCAGCAAGGGAAATTGAATACCCCCACCAAGGAAGCAGAACTTGTAAGTCTTCAAGTGGACTTGCAAATTTTTAGAGATGATCATCTGAATGAAATAAAGGAATAACAAGCAATTAATGAAGCATTGCTGCAAAACATGATGGGAGGAATACCGCATGGAAAACCCACTCATTCCATGAACAAGTTCAAGAAGGAACTTTATCATAAATGGGCCATCAATGCAAGAGAAGAAGGAAAAGAGGAACATACCCCTGAACCTCCAGAAGGAGATTATCACAGTCCTTCCTGTGATGACTCTCTTTCTCCATGCAGAAAGAAACCAAGAAATGATTACAATCTCTAGGGGGAGTTCAGAAAAATAATAGCCCCAACCTATGAAGGAGATGTGAACACAGGGGAGAAAGATGAAGAGTGGTTGTTGGGAATGAGAAAATATTTTCGACTTCATAACTACTATAGCGAGATGAAAGCTCATTTATCCATCTATAACTTAAATGGAAAAGCAACTAGATGGTGGACAGACTTGAAGCATACCAAGAAAGATGAGGTAAGAGAAATACGCTGGAGTAATTTCTGCAATATTTTTCAAGAAAATATATGTCAGAAATATTCTTCGACAGAAAAGTGAAAGAGTTTCATGAGTTACATATGGGATCCATGACTACAGATGCTTTTATTAACATATTTCTATATCTGTTACAGATTATGCCCAAGATTGTAAGAACAAGACCAATGGGGTCTTGCACAACTTACAAGAGGAACTAAGGGTAGAGGACATAGCTAGAACAACGTGAATTGATGTAGCCTTGGATGGCCGATAGGCAGACCATCAAGATACCATGGTTGAGATAGAAGATAAGATATTGAACACTTCTATTTCAATACTGATTGACCCCGGTGCTTGTCGGAGCTATGTATCGCCTAAAATTGTTGATGTATGTAAACTAGGAAAAGTAAAACATGATAAACCTTGGTTGGTACAATTAGCCACAGGTACAAAATGGAAGGTTTTGGAAATAGTTAAATATTGTGAGGTAAACCTGAATGGTTTTTCTATGAAAGTAAACCTGAACATCCTACCTTTAGGATCATATGATATACTTATCGGCATGGACTAGTTGGAACATCACCATGTCATGCTTGATTGCTTACACAAGTCGATCTTGTGTACAGATAGCCAAGGGAATCAAGTGAAGATTCAAGGTGTACCAAAGAAAGTTTCTGTGAGGTAGATATCTTAGTTTACAAGCAAAGAAGTGCATTAGGAAAAGCTGCAAGTTGTTTGCAGTAAATATCTAAGACATAGAGAGAGAAAAACACATAGAGGACTTCCCAGTTCTTGTAGAATTCAAGGAGGTATTTCCTGAGGAAATCCCAGGATTACCTCCGAAATGAGACCTAGACTTTTCCATAGAACTGACACCAGGATCAGTTCTGGCTTCAAAATCCCCTTACCGCATGAGTGCAACAGAGTTGGTGGAACTCAAACTGCAATTGCGGGAGTTGATAGAGAAAGGATATATCTGAACAAGTGTGTCCCCTTGGGGAGCACCGATACTTTTCATTAAAAATAAGGATGGTACGATGCATATGTGCATCGATTACTGTCAATTAAAAAAAATGACTATCAAGAACCGATACTCACCCCTTACGATCGATGACTTGTTCGATCGAGTAGGAGGAGCTGAGATATTTTCAAAGATCGACATGCGATCTAGGTACCATCAGGTATGAATTCGTGACAAATATATTCACAAAACCGCCCTTCGTAAAAGGTACAGGCACTATGAGTTTGTAGTAATGTCGTTTGGGTTAACCAATGCACCCACGAACTTTATGTGTATGATGAACAGTATATTCAGTAAAATCTGGATAAATTTGTTGTGGTCTTTATATACGACATCCTATTTTACTCTAAGAGTAAAGAGGAGAATGAGGAACACCTTCGCATAGTGCTACAGGTGTTACAAGAACACCAGCTCTATGCCAAGTTTAGTAAATGTGATTTTTACAAACCATAGATACAGTACTTGGGTCACATAATCTCTGAGACAGGGATAGTTGTGGACCTAAAAAATATTAGAGCCATATAAGATTGGCCTACCCCTACTAGTGTCACTGACATTAGGTCCTTTTTGGGATTAGCCGGATATTATTGGAAGTTCATTGGAAACTTCTCAAGAATAGCTTGTCCCATGACCGCTTTGCAAAAGAAGGAAAATAAGTTCTTATGGACGACCAAGTGCGAGGAAAATTTTCAAAATATTAAGCATCTTTTGACGACCACACCGATACTATGAATTGCAGATCCTGATGGGGATTTCGTTGTTTGCACGGATGCAAGCAAGGAAGGGCTCGGAGGATTCCTCTTGCAGAACGATTATGCAATTTGTTATGAATCGCAAAAGTTAAAAGAACATGAGAAGAACTACCCCACACATGATCTTGAGTTATCTGCCATAATTCACACCCTTAAGATGTGGAGGCACTACCTAATGGGAAGGGAATTCCTTCTAAAGATAGACAATATGAGTTTGAAGTATTTATTTGAACAACCAGATCTGAATGCCACACAAGCCAGATGGTTGGCTTTCCTGAGTGAGTACCATTTCGAACTAAAGCATATTAAGGGAAAAGAAAACAAGATTGTTGATGCTTTGAGTCGATGAACTCATATGATATATGAGATGTCTTTAAGTCAAACCGATTTCGATTTACATGAGAGGATTAGAATGGCCAACAGTGTTGACCCTTTCTATGTAGAAATCCTCAAAGGGGTCCCAAAGGACAAGTTGTTTCAACAACAAAAAGAGTACAAGGTAGATAAAATAGGACTGCTATGGTCCAAGGAGAGATTGTACGTTCCAAAAGGAGGGGAGATTCGGTCCAGCATCTTCATGGAATGGACAGCCTACTCAGGGAATCTGGGATATCAAAATATGATTTCTGCCATTAAGAGACACTTTTTCTGGCCTAAGTTAAAGGATGACATTGTGTTTTTTATCACGAATTGTCAGGAATGTCAGTTGGTCAAAGCTGAGCATCAGCATCCCTCGGGATTGCTGCAGCCATTACCCATTCCGGAATGGAAGTGGGAGTTCATTAGTATGGATTTTATCACCAGTATACCAAAGAGTAAGAAACAAAATGATTCTATTTTTGTAGTAGTTGACAAATTGTCAAAATAAGCACACTTCATTCCAGTGAAGTCGACCTACAAGGAGATATTTAGATTACTCGGGATACCCAAGGAAATCATCTCAGATTGAGATACTAAGTTTACCAAAAACTTTTGGAGATCTGTATTCTCTGGATTGGAGATGCAGTTGAACTTTAGTACTGCTTATCACCGATAGACAGACGGGCAGACAGAAAGGGTAAACCATATTGTTGAGGACATGCTTAGGATGTAGGTCATGAACAACCCCACCAAGTGGTAATATTACCTGCATCTTGCAGAATTTGCGAATAGCAATGGTTACCAAAGTTCCACCAAGATGAGTCCCTTTAAGGTACTCTATGGACGGAAGTGTAGAACACCGGTTACTTGGGATAGCCCAGTGGATCAGCTCATGTTAGGGCCTGACTTGTTAAAGGACTTAGAACAATTGGTTACCAAGGTCTAGGTGAACCTTAAAGAAGCATAAGACCGCTAGAAAAGCTACGCGGATAAGAAAATAAAAGATAAATATTATCAAATAGGTGACCATGTCTACTTGAAAGTTAAAGCATAACGGAGCTCTTTGAGCTTGGGAAGGTGCGGTAAGTTAACACCTAGGTTTTCTAGACCCTTTGAAATACTGGCCAAGAGAGGACCAGTGCCATATGAACTAGCGTTACCTGCTCACATAAGAGTCCATGATGTTTTCCATGCATCATTATTAAAGAAATATGTTTATGATAATAAACATGTGATTTATTGGTCCTTATTACAGGTGGAACCTGAAGGGGATTTTACCCCTGAACCTCTTCATATATTGGAAAAGAGAGAGGTGCAGCTTAGGAAGCACACCATAGTCTAGTTGAAAGTGCAATGGAAGCACTTCGAGGCCGATGAGGCTACTTGGGAGAATGAAGCCACCATGAGAAAGGCTTACCCCGCCTTGTTTCATGATTTCATTCTAAGTCCCTAGAACACTAGGGACGGTGTTGTTCTAAGCAGGGAGGGATGTAATATCCCGAATTTTAGATCATCTAACCAATCTTCATGACAACTAGTTGCATTGCAACCAAATGTCTTGTCAAATAATTACACAATTTCTCACCTTAGATTCATGGATTGAATTATCAAGATTGTGTCAAATATCATAGCAAGATACATTTATTCTTGCACATATTTAAAAATTTCCACTCATGGTTCTACATTGAAAATATTTCACACAGAGATAAACTAGAAAACCTTCACAATGTAAGTTTTGAATCTTTTATGATAAGCAAAGCATGAATATTATTTTAAGCAAAATAGAGATTAGCCTGGGAAACCTTGACTGGGAAAACTAGCAAAACTTAGAGCCACACCTCTCACTTTCTCATTATGATTATTAACGACTCACAATACAAAATGAAGGTATTTCATAGCATCCAAGGCCCCAATACATTAACTCATATTAGAAATAGACCTCAATCCCTTAACTAATATTAAATTGCACATTTTTAGAAAAACAAAAAAGTAGCCCAAAAAATTTTGAGCTCGCCTTCAGCTTGTGTCAGCACCAAGCTAATTCCCAGTGTCAATAGATTAAGAATTTTATTTTTTTATTTTTTATTTTTTGATACCAAATAACCTTGAATCCACATAGGACAAATAGAATTGAGCCTCATTGATCCAAGAATTTTGTATACGAATCATGCCTTCTAAAGGAGAAGTACACCATGTCAAATATTTATTGTTTTCCTGTCAAATTTTAATAAAAAAGAGCCTGAGGAGAAACACATAATATTGTACCATGGTGTCTTAAACCAAACCCTCAATACTCAACCAATACTCATTAAGGTGCATCTAATCAAAACTTGATTACAAGGGTTTCATAATACTCAAAAGAAATCCCATCATGAAACATAAGATAAGATGATTCTAAGTTGATAAATAACCAATTCAACAACAGAGCACCCAAAACCAAACACTCTTAAATTTTATGGCATGTAGGTCATGTGTCATGTCCCCAATTAATTAATTTCCAAATAAGACTATTTGCAATTAATGTTTCACCAACCTAATAGTTCCCTAGGTTGAGATGGAGACATAAATTTCGTAATAAGGGGCTATGGGACCCAAAAGGACTTTAGTTTACCATATTCACATTTAATTGAGTCACATAAATGATAAATGATAAAAAAATAAGGTGGCATGAGTTCATGAAGGCACTTGAAAGCTTGTGGAGCCTTTGGGTGACTAGATTCCCTGCACACTTGGCATGATATTCATCCAAATTTGAACACATGGGTAATGTAACATTATTGGATGGTAATGTGGTGTCAAATATCATATAATGAGCCAATGAAGTCGAATTGGTAAAGGAGGTAACTCCCATGGAAGAGGAAGAGACTAGAAGATAAGGTGTGCCACTTGGAAGGAGATTCTATGCACTCTATGACAACAAATGATGGAAGATTCTATGAAAAGTATGAAAAATTCAGACCTGATTGCTGACATATGACAAATATTACATGTCAGGAATAAAAATAGCCACCAGGAGGTCAACTTTGGGAGTTAGAGGCAACCATTCGAATTGGGGAAAGAATTGGAGCATGAAGAGGAAGACAAGTGTCATGAGAGTTACTAAACCACTAAGATGAGTTGAAGGAAGCTCATGGAGGGAAATTCGACCTTATGAGGAATTATGAAGTTAATAAAAGGATTTCACAAGGAATTATAATAGCTTTTGATCATTTGTTAATTGGCCTTTTGCATTTTGGAGAGCTTTTGCTTTTCCATTGCACGGTGAGTGTTCACTCTCCCTGCTTGTGAACCAATTTTGAGGGAGTTGGATTCCTTTCCAAGTTGGTTGATGGAGAACCCAATAATACCTCTCATGGGATATGAATGAAGGAGTTTTATTTGCAGTTTTAAGTTCCATACATCTTAATTCTCATCTATCTCCCCATTTGCTCATTCCTTCTCCATTCCCCCACACTCTCATTTGATGCCGCAATTGTTGGAGTGATTCTTGCGCCTTGTTGAGGATAGTTGATTCCAAAGATTTGATACATGATTCATGGATCTATAATATCATCTACATATTCTCTGTAAGTCAAAATATCATAAATATATGTATGAAAGGATCGCATTCCCCATGCTCTTGAATAACTAGTTTTTATGGATTTGGCTTCAATACTAAAGTAGATTTATATCATATTTGTATGAGAAACTTTATATGAGTTTTATGATGATTGGGAAGAAATATATGATGTATGGCTCTGTAAAATTATTTCCACATGCTCTGTAAGTAGAAATATCAGAAATACATGTATGAAAATCTTGCATACTCATGCTCTTGTATCACTAGTCTTCATGGATTTTGGCTTCAATCTTGAAGTAGTTTTATACAAGATTTGCATGAGATATATTCTATGAATTTGAGGATGTAGTGACATACAGATATTATGTATTACTCTTTAATTTCATTTCCATAACCTCTGTGGGTCTAAATCCAAGAAACTCATGTGTGAAAAGCTTGCATTCCCATGCCATTGAATCGCTAGTTTCCATGACTTTCACTTCAATCTTGGAGGATTATTGTATCAAAATTGTGGGAGGGTGTTCATTTGAGTTTTATGCTGTTTTGGAAGAAATTTTTATTCCATATATTACCACCATGTTTCATATTACTCTCAGAACCATATATTCTACCTTTCATATGTCAAAGTCTAGCCAGTAATGCAAATTTCCCTTAGGCAATTTCTATGAAAGTTACCCTACAAATGTTGCATACCATAATCCATTTGAGGAACTTAATAATAATTATTAAGGAAATTCAATTATTTTTTATACTCATTCCCATACTCTGTTCTTAAATTTGGGAGGGTCGTACTTGATTTGGAGAGCTAGTTTGGCCATCACCCTTGGGGGGATTTAAACACAATTTCCTAGTAATTTTGGTCTTTTTGTCATTAGCCCCAAACAAGTCTCAAGAGGTCTAAAGTCTGGTACAAAGTGTCCATAAAACACCTTGGGATTTTTTAAGACTCACCATACCATATCCTTTCAAATTCAGGACCATTTGGTTAAAGTTGGAACCCTTTAGAGTCATGGCTAGTTAAGCTCGAATTTTGTCTGAATTGCACTTTTCTCAAAAATTCCAAAAAAGGGACATTACAGTGGTATCAGAGCATGTTCATTGCACCTATGAATTAAAACCATCCATTGAATAAAATTTTACAGATATTCCTTGCTTTCATAATCGACCCACCAAGCCCACTTTCCTTCTTCCCCCGCCAAGGGCAGAAGAGATTACAACCAAAGATGTCGAGGCATGCTAACAAGGGTATCAAAATTTGAGACGAGATATTCATGAAAGGTATTCTTTCCAAGAGTATATTCTCAAGTACGGATTTTTTTACAAGAATGCAAATGATAACTCATTAAGGAATCATCAGCAATGCACACGTATGGAGGAGACCAAGGAGCTACCAATTTCTGTGGGTCGTGAAGCATAAAAAGAATTACATCAAGAGGACAGAAAGTTAATCCCAAATGAATTTGAAAAATATGAGGAAACATCACATGATAATGAAGAAGAGGTCCTTGAAACTATTTAATATCATTCTGAAACACATTCTACTGTGGACATGGACCAAAGGGCATCTACTCATGGATGCTTGAACTGTGAAGGAGTACCTACTGATGGGTGCTCACAACTCTATGTTGGTGACATAGAGATCAGATTTGAAAATGTTGTTGCAAACCAAATTTATCATTGTAGCATCTAATGAATAACCAAGGTCAACTTCCCCATCACCACTTGAGCTTCAAGAAGTTGATCAAATCAAGAAGAAAGAAGAAGAGGAGGTTCCTCAACAAGAACCTCTTTTTCTTGAAGGGTCTTTGAAGATGAGTGAAATTAATATCAATGAGGCTCTTAGCATACTCAATTACACTAAATAATTTGTATCAAATTATTGTTGGAAATTTTATTCATTGGAGGAGCCATCATTCCTTGAAGACATGGAGAAGATTCAAAGAGGAATGCGCACAATCGAAGGTAATTTCATTTCTTTGATTTTTGATAAAAACAATTTGGTTGAGCTTAATTAATGATTACATGAAGCATACTTGAATACTAATGAGGATATCCATAGGCTCAAAAGAAAAATGAGCAACTTCTTAATAGGTTGCAAGATACTTATTCTTCCCCTATGTTTCAAATGATCATATGGTAGATTGCTTGGAGGATTCGCATGACATGATGGATCATGAGAAACATGAAAATTTGCAAGTTATTGATTTATTTGAATATGATCTTAATGAGAGACAATCACTTGTTGTGGTGGAAGAGGAACTTGAGTTGCCTCTTGAAAATGGTTACACACTTTTTGAATAAGTGCACGATTCCACCTCCTTGGAATCAACCCATGAGGAAAGTTTTTCATTTTTACGGGATGTGCATAATCCTACCCCTATGGATCCTTCACATGATGAAAATTTTTCACTTTATGATAATTTGGGTGAGTTGGTTCTTTCTCCTACATCCTACAATTCCAAATTTTGCAACATTCATCGTAATGAAGTATGGGTGAAATGTTTTTTTTAAATGGTGCCACATGAAGAGTATGAAAATCCTATCCCTTTTTTTGATGATGACATTATTAGAGAACCATATTCTTTACATTTGCAGCAGCATCCATTTTTACATTATGATGATACACATCTACATGGATGAACCTATGGTATTCACTTGAGTCACTTAGAGACTCATGATTTTCCTTGCTCCTTTCCTAGTCCATTTGGTGTTGGAGGAACTCAATCCCACACTTGGGTGAAGCTATATATGATTGAAGAACATTATTGTTGGCAACAACTTAATTTGTTATTTCATGATGATATACATATTCATGGGTGTATTGATGAGACTTCTTTGAGCCACTTGAAGTCTTCATGTTTTCTTTGTTCCTTATTTTGTTCAGATTTTGGTGGAGGTTCTTCATTCACTTCTTGGATAAAAGAACACATGGCTGATTATTATTTTGATGCATATTACATTCTTTTGGAGAAACATTAAAGGACATGGGATCCTCGCATATGTCATTAGTGTAGACCTGATATAATACTTGATGCTTATGTGTATGGGCCACATGATGATCTACTTACTTGCATGTACAACCACTTCCATGATTCTTTGATGAGGTACCTTCTTGGTGTACATTTGTATGTTGTTGTTATGTACTTTCATGATCTATATTTTATACTCATGATGTTTGGAAGGGTGAAATACTAACAATGGGATCCTGGAATTTATTGGGATCTATATTTTCACACTATGCATGTATCAAGATCATATGGGACCCTGGGATCATTTTTTGTCTCATTGGTTTCAATTATAGGGGAAACAAGAAGCATTGGAGATTTATTCACTACTTGAGAAGATGATTGTAATCAGAGTAGTGAAGCAACAAGAATGGTGGTTCCTCTCTGAAATTTTATTGGAATCTTAAGATACTCAAATTTTGGTAACTCAACACCAACTTCAAAGAATTATACATAAACAAAAAGGGGTGAAAGTTCAGAAAAGGTTTCCAAAATATGGAGGTAAAGATAATTTGTACAAATTGGTTTTTATGGATTTGATTAATCCTTTTGGTTTTAGTGGTGATGTTACAGGATATATCAATATGCATAATCAACATCTCTTTAATATTGGGAACACAAAATTGTAGTACATGAGTGCACTCCTAAAATTAAAGCTAAAGAAAATTAATGAGCAGAACCATAACAAAGCACTTGGTGCAAAGGAAGGAGTACCAAATGAGGATGCCATTTGGGAATATGAAAAACATTGAAGCATACAAACTTGGAATTGCTTGAGGACAAGAAATCTTGAGTGGGTAGGATTTGTCATGTCCCCAATTAAACAATTTCCAAATAAGACTATTTGCAAATAATGTGCAAATAATGTTTCACCAACCTACAAGTTGAGATGGAGACATAAATTTTGTAATAAGGGGCTCTGGGACCCAAAATGGATTTATTTTACCATATTCACATTTAATTGGGTCACATAAATGATAAATGTTAAGAAAATAAGGTGGCATGAGTTCATGAAGACACTTGGAAGCTTGTGGAGCCTTTGGGTGACTAGATTCCCAGCACAGTTTGTATGATATTCATCCAAATTCAAACACATGGGTAATGTAACATTATTGGATGGTAATGTGGTGAAAAATATCATATAATGAGAAAAGGAAGTAGAATTGGTAAAGGAGGGTAACTCCCATGGAAGAGGAAGAGACTAGAAGACTACGTGTGCCACTTGGAAGGAGATTCTATGCACTCTATGACAACAAATGATGGAAGATTCTATGGAAGTATGACAAATTCGGACCTGATTGGTGACATGTAAAAAATATGACATGTCAGGGCTAAAAATAGCCACCAAGAGGTCGAATTTGGGAGTTATTGGCAGCCATTCAAATTGGGGCAAGAATTGGAGCATGAAGAAGAAGACAAGTGTCATGAGAGTTACTAAACCACTAAGATGAGTTGGAGGAAGCTCATGGAGGGAAATTATACCTTAGGAGGCATCATGAAGTTAATAAAAGGATTTCATGAGGAAGGAGAATATATTTTGATCATTTTTTAATTGGCCTTTGGAATTTTGGAGAGCTTTTTCTTGTCCATTGCACGGTGAGTGTTCACTCTCCCTGCTTGTGAACCAATTTTGAGGAAGTTGGATTCCTTTCCAAGTTGGTTAATGGAGAGGTCATTCAAACCTCTCATGGGAGATTAATGAAGGATTTTTATGTGCAGGTTGAAGGTCCATACATCCGAATTCTCATCTATCTCCACATTCTATCATTCCTTCTTCTCCATTCCCCCACACTCTCATTTGATGTGGCACTTGTTGGAGTGATTCTTACACATTATTGAGGATAGTTGATGCCCAAGCTTTGATACATGATTCATGGCTCTATAATATCATATACATATTCTCTGTAAGTCGAAATCTCAAAAATATATGTATGAAAGGCTCACATTCCCCATGCTCTTGAATAACTAGTTTTCATGGATTTGGCTTCAATACTGAAGTAGCCTTATATCATATTTGTATGAGGAGATTTATATGATTTTTATGATGATTGGGAAAAAATATATTATGTATGGATCTACAATATTATGTCCACATTCTCTGTAAGTCAAAATATCATAAATACATGTATGAAAAGCTTGCATACTCATGCCCTTGTATGACTAGTCTTCATGGATTTTGGTTTCAATCTTGAAGGAGTATTGTATCAAATTTGTGGGAGGGTGTTCTTTTGAGTTTTGTGCTGTTGTGGAAGACATTTTTATTCCATATATTACCACCATGTTTCATATTACTCTCAGAACCATATATTCTACCTTTCCTATGTCAAAGTCTTGCTAGTAATGCAAATTTCCCTTAGGCATTTTATATGCAAGTTACCCTACAAATGTTGCAGACCATAATCCATTTTCAGAACTTAATAAACATGATTAAGGACAGCCATTTATGTCTGATACTCAATCCCACAGTATTTTCTTAAATTTGGAAGGGTCGTACTTGATTTGGAGAGCTAGTTTGGCCATCACCCTTGCGAGGATTTGAACACAATTTCCTAGTAATTTTGGTCTTTTTTTCATTATCCCAAACAAGTTTGCAGAGGTCTAAAGTCTGATACAAATTTTCCATAAAACACCTTGGGATTTTTTAAGACTCACCATACCATCTTCTCAAATTCGGGACCATTTGGTGAAAGTTGGAACCCTCTAGAGTCATGACTAGTTAAGCTCGAATTTTGTCTGAATTGCACTTTTCTCAAAAAATCCAAAAAAGGGACATTACATCATGTTTCGAAGGGAGAAGATAACTGCACACAACCATTGAAAGTATGCATCCATATAAATAATATATTAGCATTTGGTAGTTAACAACGGAACAAACTTTGAAGGTATGGGCTCTAGTGTGGAAAAAAAAAATAATGATGAACTATAGAATTTTTACAAAAAGAAGAACTTGAGAAGGTAGTTATATAACTAGGTAAGGACCTCATAAGGTAGTCATCTTGGAAAAAGAAAAAAGAAAAAAGATGAACTAAAAAAGGTAGCTAGATAGACAAATATTTTATAGTGTCATTTAAACAACTTTAGAAGGTAGTTTAGAAAAGGAAAAGTTAGAATTTCATCTTAATTATTTTCATTAACCATTTAAAAAGTTTAGTTATGGCAATTGATTACAACTCATGAATCCAATTTTATTGTTGACTAAAAGGATAAACAATTAACAATGCATGGTAAACTTTTGCCAGTACATTGTAATTGCAATATTTATTGTAACCCCCTACCTTTGATATATAGGGTTAACTAAATATTGATGAATCATAGCAACATAAAGGTGATATAGTCCCTATATGTCCCATTAATTTATACAAAGCTTACAAACTCAACCATTAATTTATTGAGAAACATTATGTCTACGATCACATTGTTTTTAATCATTATAGGAGATGGTTTAAAAGGTTGTGGACAAATAAGTAGTTCCTTTGAATGTTTAATTTAATTTTAATTCCAATACAAGGAATAAATTGGCATTTAGCACACTTACTCAAAAGCTTCAATTCCACTCTCCTTTAAAATAATAGCTTTAAGATTATGGTCAATTTCAAACAATATAAGCACAGCCTCATGTTTTCCTAGTGCAATCACTCCCATACTCTCCTTAGTTTTTATGTCGGCACAAAACGTGTGTTTACACCTAGACATCAAGTATATACATTTTTATGCAATTGTTGCCAATGCTATTTTAGATTATGGGTAATTCTTCTCCTTAGTTTTTATGTCTTCACAAAACATGTGTTTACACCTAGACATCAAGCATATACATTCTTAATGCAATTGTTGCGAATGCCATTTTAGATTATGGGTAATTCTTCTAGAACAATTGAAGCATGACATTACTTTTTCAAAATTACTTAAATTTTAGTGCTATTGTTATCCATACTCTTCCCAAAAACTTTGTCCACACAAAACATATGTTTACACTTAAATATCAAACATATACATTCTTAATACAGTTATTGCTAATCATATTCAATGGTATTCTCAGATGAATTTTTTCCATTCCAAGCATACCTATTTATTAGATTCATAATATTCACCTTAATATACTCAGTCTTATACCTATTTGTTAGATTCATGATATTCACCTTAATATACTAAAAAACTCACTCTAATATACCATATTCACCTTGCATTTTTTTGTTTAAATTACCATATTTATTAAAAATAGTTATCAATTTTTTAAGTTTCCTAAAAAAAATTTTAAAAATTAACTTACAAAATATTTAATATCAGTATTTTATATTTTTTATACTATTAAGAAAATATATTTACTCATCCTAATCATTAATATATATGAAAAATAAATAAAAAGTAAAGTTTTAATTTTTTATTGTTTTTTGGTTAAATATTGTTTAAAAATAGAATTTAATCCAATTGTAAGTGCAATTGCTGGTATTGCAAGAGCACTTCACATGCATGCGATTGTGTATAAAGATTGATTCAAGGAATAAATTGATTTAATCATTTAAAAAAAATAAATAAATAAATAAAACAAATATAAGTTTTTTTTAACATTTTGTATAAAGATTGATTCAAGGAATAGATTGATTTAATCATGTAAAAAGAAAATAAATAGATAAAAAGAATATAAGTATAATGAAGAGCAAGAGCGGTATAAAGAATTTAATCGACAGGTCCATGAAACGTGAATGACTTTGATCAGCATAAATCAATGGCCATGCATAAGGGAAAGGTTAAGATACCCCAATAGCAGCCTGGAGTAAGTAACAATACTCTGTAACTGCAATGTATAAATCAGAAATGAAAAGCCGGAAGCTCACCCAAAGTAAACACAACGGCTATACAATTTTGTGGAACTAACAAATTTATTATAATTTGTGCCAATTGAAGTGCACAAAAGATTAAAGTAGATACATTAAAGGAAATACAGAACAAGCTGAACTTTTAGTTATTTGATTCTATTTTAGATTGTAATGCATAATCTGAAAAACAGAATAATAATAGAATTTTGAAAACTAATAATAAATAAAAGGAAAATGTAAAACAAGTTGAACTTTTAGTTATTTGATTCAATTTTAGATGGTAATCCCAGTCTATAAAACATAATAACAACAGAATTTTAAAAGCTAAACTATTTACAGAAAATCCGTACCTAGATTCTAAACACATGTGACTTATATCCAGAGAGGCATTGCTCTTTTAAAACATTATCATTAGCTTGGAAGTAATGAAGATTGCAGATTAAGATTTGTTCCCATGTATCTTGGTTCTTTCCAATGCCTTAACCTTAATCACAGAAAAACTTCATGTTTATTTCCAATTTAAGAAGCTGAAGGGTGGACAAATTTCCAGTCTATTGGTGGCATTTAAAAATGCAGTTGTCCTCAAAGATAATGTGGCAGACCATCAACATTGATATTGATTATCAATGCCCAAAGGAAGAGCTACAATGAGGCAAGAGTCAGTGAAGAATGCAATACAAAAAAATGAAATTCATGCCATAAAAGATAATAAAGCCCAAACACAGATATTATGAAAAAGCACAAATAATATGGAAAAAAGATACTTACAAATTCAGTTGCTCTGGAAAATTGTACTGCAACTAGCAAAGTACAGTACCAACAACAAGAAGGAAAATTGTAGTGCAACTAGCAAAGTACAGTACCAATAACAACAAAAAAACGTAAAAAAATTGCAATTGAGGGACCATGCTACTCTTATCTGTATGATTTTCTTAGACGGTTGGCGTGATCCCGTGTTCTTTAAAGACAACTCGGATGCTCTTCAGTAACATGTTTAGTAAAGAGAAGCAATTCACCGTGTTAGGCATATCTTAAATGGCAGTGCCAAGTATAACAATGCAATAACAACAAATTAGACAGTATCCTGCAAACTCAGAACGTGAAGGATTAACTGAATTCTGCTACATTAGATTAAAATACTTGAAAGTGCAACATGTTTAGCAAAGAAGCAATTCATCGTGCATAACAAATTAGACAGTATCCTGAAAACCCAGAATGTAACTAACTGGATTCTGCTAGATTAAATTAAAAATACTTTAACATATCATTTAAATAGCCTCGAAAGGCTAGAATTTTAACTTAATTATTTCCACCTATTCTTCATAGACTTTCTTTGCAGCTGACTATCTCGTTGACCTCATTGTTATGGTTGACTAAGGGATGAAAAAATATTTCTTAGACATCCGGTAAATGGTAATGTTAAGGTAAATGGTAATGTTAAGTATCAAATTAATGTATAATAAATTACAAATCATCTTCAAATTTTGAATAAATCTGAAAAAACTGAATGCTGCCGCAATAAGTTAAAATACCTGCCAGAACTTGGAAGGTAATTAAGATCAGGCAAAACCAGAGTTTTATCTGATTATTTCTTATTCATCATTAACTAAAATCATTACTAAAATTTACTGGTAAGTGAAAATAAAAAGATGAAAGCATGATTGAAATTTCAAGTTAACCTGATTTATCTTGCATAAAGAAAGGAGTGCAAAACACAATTGGAAAAAGAAAAAAATGAAAACATCCATGAAATAGTAGTGATGGGTATGTTAGGCTTCAAGGTACCAGGAAGCATTATAATTAGCTGAACAAGAGTGTGAGAAAAGATTGTGTTATGCAAGCCAAAATCTGGCACGAAGACAGCAGGAACCCAGATACAGCAGTCGCAACAATTGAAAAAAAACATCCAAGTTTCAAAGCAAAGCACGGGCACAGGATGGCTATCAGACAAAGCAAAAAGGTAGGAACTTGAACCAATTCGAATTTAGAGGAATAGATGATAAGTATGGCTGGTCAGTCCAACAACCCAACAACAGATACCAGTAAAAGGCAAGATATGATGGCTAGATGATGACTGGATTCTACAAACTGGCATGAACAATTTCCGCAAGCATTCAAGATGTGTTTGGCGACACCGGACAAATATGATTAATCAGACCAACAGATTCTTGGGAGCAAAGGTTTAAAATCCACGGACATGAACACGACACAAGATTATGGGTATTGTTTGTATCTCCCAATTTAGTGTCTGCTCATTTATGGTAGCCACACAAATCAGAGTACTACCTACCTATGTGATTAGTTATTATGATCAATTTCCTATCAGAATGCATATAATATGCGAGAGTGCATGATGGCATAGTGTACAATAAATACTAAAGAAATTGGCATATACATGAGACAACAAAAAATATAGATACAAAACAACTAAACCCTCTAAATTTATCTCTGTTAAGAAATTTCACAACAATTGCCTTATAGCTAAGGAAGAAGATAAATAATTCAAGAATTACTTACAACATTGAGCATCACCTTATCATCATTTCATGTGTGGAATCACGTAGGCTTCTTTATAGATGTTAATGAGATACTTGTTCACAGCCATAATGTATCATTTTTGGAATCTTCATTGAAGCGCCAAAGACTTGCCAAAACCATTTAAAATCTTATCAGGCAGCTGAAGAAACAGATCGTTGTTTCACAATGCTGTTGCAACATTGTTCCATCAGGGTTCACAGAAGATAAAAAAAATTAATATTATTGCTATATGAGTTTCAAAGGAAGGAATAAAATACAGAGAAGAAAGCTGAACGTACTACATAAAAGTCCAACAGAACTACATAGCGCCTGCAGAAGAGCTTTGTAAAAAGAAAAGAACATTAATTACTACCTTGAGTTGAACATCCATCATAATTCCATACATCTGGACAGATTCTTCTAGCGAATGTGAGTATGAAAGTTGTTGAATTCCACTCTTGTGTCTTTAGTCTTAGCCTTCTTTGAGGTATCCGGAGCTCCAAAAATTTTCCAAAACCTGAGTGTTTCATCTGCTGCAGCCGATGCAACTGTGTACCCATCAGGGCTCTGAAGAGGCGAAAAATAGAGAAAGGTCATCAGGGCAAATCTATTCATAAAGGGAAAACATGAATGCATAAGAAATTGTAATTATAAAAAACATGAATTTTCATACCTGTGCCATATGAAGAACTCTACTAGTATGCCCTGTCAGCTCGGCAATCTTCACCATGGATGGGTATTTCCATAAGGTTAACTGGTTCTTATCTAACCCATGTGAACTCAATAACTCACGTTCATGTCTATTCCACAGTAATGAACAGACTTGGGAATGGGTGTCGATAGAATTCAAGCAGGCACCTGTTTGAGTGTTCCAAAACTTTATAGACCTGTCTAAACTCCCTCCACCAGATGCCAAAAGATTGTTGTGAAAGGGGCACCATGCTAAGGCCTTGACTGCTGCACAATGTTCATCTAATTCGTGTAGGTATTGAGAGGAAGAATTATGGGATGCCATGCTCTTGTCCCAAATGTACAGTAAATTGTCATTTTCCCCACTTGCAAGTTGTTGGCCAGGAGACCATTTCAATCCACAAACCTCGTGGGTATGTCCTCTGTATGTTTGAACAATGTCATCACGGATGCGAACATCATGATTGATTATGATCCCATCCAGTCCTCCTGTGGTGAGAATAGGACCATTCCAAGCAAGGGCACCAACACGTTCATGATGGCCTTTCAAGGCTCGTAACTGCAATTTTATCCATGTCAAATTTAGATGTTGTCATTACATTAGAATGAGAAAATCTTGGAAGAGATAAAGAGGTTTAATTTACTTTTAAATCAGATGCAGAGTCCCATAGCTGTACAACAGAAATGCTCATCCCAACAGCAATTTGCCTCCCATCAGGTGCCCAACTAACGCTGGTAACGGGACCCTCTTCATCATCTGCAATCAGAAGCTCGGATATAGAGCTATCCGAAGCATCCCACATGTATACAGTGTTTCCAAGGGCTACGGACAAAACGTTGGTGGAACTCCAATTTAGTAGATTCAAGTAATAATCATCCAGCAGGTCTGGTGCATCCAGAGTTCTGTCTGCAGACTACAATCAACATGGATACGGTTAAATTTATAGGCTAAGGAAACATGACAAAGGAAAACGATTCTCAAATGGGCACATCTAGTATGCTAATGACAAAAACCCCAAATACTATGCAGTTTATCTGTTCTCCAAAGTGTATATTTACGAAAACATGACAAAGGAAAACGATTCTCAAATGGGCACAACTAGTGTACTAATGACAAAAACCCCAAATACTATGGGCACAACTAGTGTTCAATAGTAAACATCAATGGAAGTCAGGATCTGGTTATGGAATGTCAAATGAAAATGACTATAAACAAAATATGAAATCCAAGCTTTACCTGAGGAATATATCTGCGTTCTCTTTTGGCAACAGGGAGATTAGCCGACACATATTGTTGTGAAGCCTGGGAAGCAGTAGATGATTTTTCTTTGAAAGAAAGAATTCTGCAATTGTTGTCTGCAGCATTTGCATTCTTCAATAAAGTCGCTGCCATTTCTCTCTTGTACGCTTTTTTGGAAGGGAAGGGGTAGGGGGTATTGGCATCGCCATTTTCCTTTTCTTTCTACGTGATCATGAATCTAGCTACATCAAAATCCATGGGTCCTCTTGCCGGGATGAATCTGTCGCTCTGCCACAGAAAAAACAATAAAACCAAATCCTCATTCACAATTCCAACAGATCATCCAAACAAAAAAAAGGAAGAAGTGTCCATGGGGAGGATTAAGTTGAGAGGGTGGTATTCTCTGAATAATATTAAATCCTCATACACCTGTTTCGCCCTAGCTAAACGTCATTGTAATAAATCCAAATCGGGGAATTGCATGCTTTCAACATAGAAAGTATCTGTAGAAAAGCGGTAAAATGAAAATATCCATACTGTGTGACCATTCATTGAAACACCGTTTCTGTAGAGTACGGAGACAGTGCTTCTCCGTGAAGAGGCTCTTGGAATTCATTGAATAGCTAGAGGATTCCATATCTCCTTCGACTTTTTTTTAGCAAAATCACTGGAGCAAACAATAACAATGTATGAGAAACAATCAATATACCTAAACTCGCCAAAAAAAATCAATAGTTCCAGCAAAATTTGAATTGTAAAAGCTAGATGTCTGGTTTTCCAAAATGTCTATCCAGCCAAGTATCAGCCGCTTGGAGTTCCGAGACCAAAGCAATCTGCAAAGCCAGACAAACCAAGTAAACTAATGAGAACAGACGATGAAAGAAATTGGGAAGACACATTAGATACTAAGCTAGCTTTAGGCCAAGGGACATAAAGCCAGCTTGGATATGAAATCAAGTGTTTTTTTTCCGAAGTCTTGCAGCATTTGAAACATTATCAAATTTTTGAATGAGTGGGAAAAATATTTGTTATTAGTGAGTTATTTATTTAATTTTATGATATCAATTTTTTTTATAAAAAATGAAAATTTATTTTTATATTATTTTAATTTAAAATTTATAAAATATTAATTTTTTGTATTTATATATTAAAATTTTTAATAGTGTGTTTTTGGAAGTGGAAGAACCCCTTGATTAGTAGGTTTTCCATTGGCTAAGTTACCAAGAATGGAGGGCATCCAATAGGTTAAAATCATCGAGGTATCGTTTAGATAATAATAAATAAATATTTATTTACTTAATTCACTTTAATACATTGTAAATGCATTCACTCTTTTTAATTGTATTAAAATACATTCACTAATTTTAATATAATCAATGATTATTATAATAATCATAATCTTAAATTAAGGATATATACCATACAAAAGTAAAATACAATTATTTTTTTAATATAATTAATTATTATTCTAATAATAAAAATCTTAACGTATATATACCCTACCAATTAAACTTTTTTATAAGTATTGTTTAAATATGTTTCAAAATTTAGAACCATCTTCTATACAAGTGCCACATGGTGGCAAAGTCCCTTTTTTTAGCTTTATAATGCTAAGTATATATTATTAGTGTACAAAATACAAAATTGTGGGTATCAATGCATGTTATTCTGTAAAGTAGTGTTGCAAAAGCCCTAGTCTTTTTTTCAGTCGAAAAAAGACATTCCTTGGTATTCATTGAATCAAAGGAATTTTTTACATCATCGTGATATGCAGACTTACATATTGCATAGAACAACAATAGTGATATCAGTCCAAACATGGACAGCACACAGCAAATACAGACCCATCCTGACAAATAAAATACAATACATAATACAATGCAAAATACCCACAGTATATCATACTCAAAGCACTTTGAGTTCACTACAATAAGAACCCCCTCATATGAAGGCTACCATAAATACAGTCATCAATGTTCCTAAAGAAAATAACAGGAGCCCAGAAATCTGATCCAAGGAGGGGATGAGTCTCTAATAATCAGTAATAGCTGCTCAACAAAAACCTGAATATATCTCAGTGAAACTGGTGAAATCAACTGTAATAGAATGAGCATATCCTAAAAGAGCTGAGATGAGCTTTCCCCAATAATCTCATTCCCAAAATATTCAGTGAGTAAGAGATGGCCCGCTGCCAAGTGCAATCCCTCCTTTGATAAGATGTCTGCCCTCCTGTTATGTTCCCTATAAACATGACTGAGATCCACCCACATGAAAGAGGACATGAGAATCCTAGTATTGAGGCACCAGGCCTCAAGATTCACCATATCCAGGGTAGATTCCTTTTTAGCCCAATTTATAATCACAGAGGAGTCGCCAAAGATATGTAGGTACGGTAGCCCAATATCCTTTGCGACCCATAGTGATGCCCAAAGTGCTAAGAGCTCAGCTCTGGTGTTAGTACATCTGCCACATCCGAGCTTGAAGGTAAGTAGGTGAAGTTCATTCAACTAGAGACAGAATCCCGCACCCCCCAAATTTTTTGCAGCCGCACCATCAAAAAAGATCATAGGATACACCGAAGTGGGAGACTTCCCAATGTTCCTGCTTCTGTGCTTATGAATTAGAGGAGGCTTGAAGGTCAAATAATCATCATAAATGAAATGTAACAATCTGTTCAATGAGGGCGCCTGATCATCCAAACATAAACGGTTCCTAGCCTTCCATATATTCCATATGATTAAAAAAGGCACATACAGTAAATGTCCCTTCCGAGAAAGCCAGCAAGTTAAATTTTCCTGAAAAGTATGGGTACTCCATTCCAGGTACACATTTAATATGCAGCTAAGGCCCCCAATAACCTCCTTCAGAAACCGACAACTGACAAAAAGATGTTCAACCAACTATGCTTCCTCTTTGCAGAGACAACATCTATTAGGACCACACCATCCTTTCTTGCATAAAGTATCCCAAGTATTTATTTTTTTATAGCACGTGAGCCACACAAAACATTTGATCTTAAGGGGTAAGTTAAATGACCAAATCTTCAACATAATGTCATTTTCCAGCACAGTTTTGTGATTGGTGACCATTAAATCATAGGCTTTCCTAGCTGTTACCATACCCCTCTGTTCATCATACATCCATAACAGTATGTCCTCAGAATGACCAATCCTAATGCCCCCATGTGATAGTCCAGTAACATATGAGGACCACTGATCAGCCCATACTCCCCCTAATAGCAGATCCGAGGCAGAGTACCATATAGTCCCATCTAAACCACAGCCATCCAGATTCTGTGCGTGTGTCAGATGAGTAATACCCAGGTTAGTGAGATAATCCCTAAGCCCCTCGGACAGGATATACTGTGAGTTGAGCCCAGCAATGGGATCAATGCCAACTCTGATTTTTAAACCGTTTCCCACCTTCCATCCCAGCTGACAAGTAATCCACTCAATGATCCTGATAAACCCATTCCAAAAATATGAAGTACCAACAATACGAAAGGACTGTCCACGAATCCATACATCAAGAGGTATGTTCTTTAAGTATTTCTGGGTAATGATCCTGCACCGGGTCCCAGTTCCAGTTAGAAGATACCATAGACTCTTGAGTCGAAGAGAGATACCAAACCATTCCAGGTTCTTTATGTCCCAGCCCCCAAATTCAAAAGGAAGAGCAAGAAGTTCCCAGTTGGCCAGATGGGAGAAACTGTGACCCACAGAGGTTCCCCACAGAAAGTTATAAATGTGTTTGTGCAGTATATTAAGAATGGATTTGGGACATCGTGCCAATGAAAACCAATATACAGCCAAACCAGTAAGTACAGCTTTGATGAGGACCACTCTACCTCCAAGTGATAGATACCTGTAAGTCCAATTTTTAATCTTCCTTTCAAATAAATGGATAAGCCAGTTCCAATCAGAAGTATGGTATCCCAGCGGTTTAAGATTGAACCACAGGTACTTAAACCCCACCGAGATAGGATCCATCTTAAAAGGAAAGAGTACAGCAAGTTCCTCCCTGAACCTCGAGTCTACATTCTGGTAGAGAAAAGAAGACTTTATAGGGTTTACAGACATCCCAGATACCCCATAGAATAAATCAAGTGCTTCTTTATAGGCCCTCCATTCATCAATAGTGCCTGCCCCAATAAGAATAACATCATCTACCAAAAACAGGTGTGATAAAGACAGGTTTGGCGAAAACTGATACCCCATGATCTTCCCTGAGTGCTGAGCATCCAAGATAATGGGACTGAGTCCCTCCATAACCAAGATAAATAACAGGGGGGATAGGGGATAGCCTTGTCGCAGCCCTCTGGAGACAGTAAAGAAATCAGAGGGGGTCCCATTTACCAAAACAGCGAGACAGGAGCCCGTGATACATCCCATAATCCAATTTACACCCATAAGAGGAATACCAATCTGTATGAGCAACAACCTGATGAAAGTCCAGTTTTCTCTGTCAAAAACTTTTACAAGGTCCAATTTTAGAACCAAGGAATCAGAATTTTTAGTCTTGATGGAGTGCAAAAGTTCCTGGGTTATACCCACTGGTTCAGTGATCTGTCTATCCTTGAGAAAACCAAATTGATTTGCAAACAGCGAGCAGTTCAATATAGGCTTAAGTATGATAGCCGCAATCTTCGAAATAATCTTGTAGACCAGATTACATAATGAGATTGGCCTGAAGTCGTCAAAAGTTAAAGGCTTTTCACATTTAGGAATCAGGGTCAAAAAGGTAGAGTTCCAAGCACACGTGACTCTACCATATAGTCTGGCCTATTCCACGGCATTTACCAGTTCCTCCCCCACCAGGTCAAAAAATGCCAGAAAAAAATCAACGGGCCAACCATCTGGTCCAGGACTCTTGTCCTTTTTAAATCCCTTGAGTACAGCTTCGACCTCCGGGCCGGATATGGGCTGGAGGAAACAATTTATATCATCATCCGTGGTCATATGAGGAAAGAGTCTGACCACCTTGAGTTGTTCTAAAATTTCTGAGGACTTATCATCACAGAAAATATTTCTGAAGCGATCTACGCCAAGAGCCTTCAGATCCAAGTCCTCCGATACAGAGAGCCCATCCTAGCCATTGAGTGACCAAATGGTATTAGTGTTCCTTCTAGCAAAAGCAAACAGGTGGTAAAACTTTGTATTTGCATCCCCCTCTTTTAACCACAGCGCTCTACTTTTCAACCTCAAAGTCGTGAGCTCGTGGGCCCAGTATTTACTCTTTTTTTCTTGAAGTGCATCCCATTTAATTTTATTTGATTCAAATAAAATACCTGAACCCTCCAATAAAAGGTCCGAGATGCCTTTATTTATATCCAAAATCAGCTGTTGCCTTTAAATATTCTTGGTTTTTTCCCATTTCTTCACAGAGCATTTAAGTCTACTTAACTTGTGTGTGAAAAGTTCCATATGGCTGCAATCAGTAGAACCCAGAGTTTCATTCCAGGAGGACCAGACCAAATGCTTGAAATCCTCCTCCATCAGCCAAGCTCTGTTAAATTTGAAAGGCCTGCAGGGTACATGGCTGATTGGTCCCCATTCCAAACATATAGGATAATGATCTGATACATCAGAGGGGTAAGCCCAGGATCTATAAGAGGCCAAGGAAGGAAAGAGGGACTCAGATACCAAGAATTTGTCCAGTCTCTTGCAAATTCCCTCATCCCCAGATCGCCCGTTCCGCCATGTGGTGGTACATGGGTCCATTGAAAGATCCACCAACAAATTACCAGAAATAAGCTGCGAAAAATATAGAGCCAAAGGATCCAACCTAGCTTTAAGCCCCCATACTTCAGCTGATGATAAGGTGAAGTTGAGATCCCTGGACAGAATTAAGTTAGGCAATCCCAGCAACCCACCAGATACTAGTTTGTTCCAATAGCTAGTACGATGAACATAGGGTCCATAACAGTTTATCACGGTAAAAGGCTCGGTCATGCCTTTAAATGAAGCCTTGAGTACAATTCCAGCCAGAGATGAGAAAGCTTTGCAGCGAACCAAGTGAGGATCCCAACCCGCAAGTAGACCCCCAGAGAGACCACGAGCATCAGATGCACGAAATTCCTAGCCTGGCTTGAGTTGGAAAACAAGTAAAGAGCATGTGCATGACTGCACATAGTTTCCTGGAAAAGTATCAAGTCAGGTCTAAGCACAGATAATAACAAACCAAGGGATTTTTGTTTGGACACCCCCCCAAAACCACGAATATTCATAGATAAAATCTTCATGGGGAAGTGTGTTCAACAGGTGTACATGCTCTAAGTACCTGGGGGGGGTAGGTGAAGAAGAGGAGAGACGGGCTGCCTGCTTTATACGAGTCGAGAGTGGTGTATAAGATATAGTTTCCCCCGTACCTTCCCGCTAGCCCCTCCTGGATTTCCTGATGGTCACATCCTTAAATCTGATAGAGTCCAAAGGTAAGATGGAGGGAGATATGGGAGTCTTGTCCGAGAAAATAGAAAGAGCTGAGAGAAGGGAGGGATCCTGAAAAGCCGGTGCTTCAGGAGGACTTGACGAGGGGTGAGATGGAGTAGTTTCTGGGAGGATTGTAGGAGAAGAAGGGGAATTCAGGTCAGAGGAAGTCTGAGGGAGAGCAGGGTAGTGTTCCAGGGTAAGGGGAGGGGGTCCACTGACAACAGCGTTGTTTAAGTTCACCGCCGGGGTAATAAAGGAATTTTTCGCAACAGCTTCCATGTCTTCGATGTACATTAGCTGACCTTTCGAGAGATCATCGAAAATAGAGGGAGATGACGAGTGATAAATAAGGTTAGTGGAGTCCTCCAGTTCATCAGCACACCGGATATGAGAATCAAGTACAAAGGGTATCAAAGAGGGCTCCAAGGGAACAATAGGTAGGGGACTAGTACAAGGAGAGGTTGTGACTGCAGGTTCAGTAGATACCTCCAGAGTGGCTAAAGGCAGGAGAGCAGAGTCAGGGCAAGGCAAATCAGAGACATGTGCATGAATAAAACCCTTCTTAAAAAGCTGACCAGTGTGGATACTAGGACAGGAATTCCTGAGGTGACCTGTTTCATGACAGAGGAAGCACCTGAAAGGCATGTTCAAATAGTCTAATCTCTGAGTAATTATATCTTCCCCACACACAATCTCAATTTCAGGAATAAGTCCTTTGGTAATATCCACCTCAACCAGTATTTTAGCTACTCTTTTATCATAAATAAGGTGAAAGTCCTTCTCCAAAGCAACAAATCTACCAAGAAGATTTGCGAGGTTAATGAGTACATCCTTATTCTAGAGCAGAAAGGGCAATGCAGGTAGTAAGACCTAGAGATGTCGTACCGCCACCCTCTCAGTCAAAGGGTCGAATCCTGAGTGCCAATTTTTCAGTATAACAGAACCCTCATGTACCGGCCAAAGGTTTTCCAGAATGAGTGAAGCATCCGACTCCTCCAAGAATACAAATACCAACCAATTGTTTGCCAGTAGGCTGATAGAGGGAACATAGTGTATAATGGGCTTCCAATGATGGGTTGCCCAGTCAACCCAACCATCTTTAGTCAAAGTGGTATATTCCAATCTACCGATCAACGCCCGCTGACAGAGGCTCTCCACCCTGTCCATAAATATGTCAATACCCAGAGTGAAACGAGGCTTATGAGCAGAATCCTTAAGAGCCTTTGCCTTACGCCGAGAAGCATGGTTAATCCGACCCATCCTAGGGTAGGTGGAATGGCTTCCCACAGACGGTCCTCCCATGAGCAGGGAGCCAAAAACCCAAGGGACCCCCAATACCAGACAAGTAAAAAAAACATCCCCAAGTATACAGGTCGATAGAGTAGGCCCCAGCCAGACACTCGCCCAAGGAGACAGCCAAATACACCCCAACACCACACTCTTCAGGTAAATAAATACAATAAAATACAGATATTAAACCAGCACCACATACAAGAGTCACCCACCTCAATACCACAGCAAATATATGCTTAAAATACCAAACCCCACCACATGTACTCCAACAGAAGTATAAAGAAACCAGAGAAGGCAATTAAATATAAAGGACCCAAAGCAATAATAAACAGATGTTAACCAGTACAGAACCAGGGTCTTCCACACAATACCACAGAACATTTAACATAATAACCAAACCCCACCACCTGATTCCAAACATTCAGCAGAAGAAATAATACAGAGATGGCAGCAATATATAAGACAAAAAATTCCCACTTTTTAATGGTTGGTACTAACCCTCATAGAGGGTGAACTCCATGAAACAATAAGGAAATAACCGAAGCAGCCCCCAGAAAAAAACCACAACCAAAGCAGCCACCAGAAAGCCCCCCCCCCGATGACAGAGCAGGATATAAATAAAATCACAGAAAACGGTAAGAGCTACCTGGAGTTAGTCTATCTGACCGCAGAGCACAGCGTCGACAAAGGATAGTACATACCATCAAAATGACGAAATGTGGTCGATTCACCATCCAAACGACAATGACCGTCGAGAAAAATCCAAAAGCTCCAGCCGCAAAAGCCCTAGTCTATATACACATTGTTAAAAGTCAAAACAAAGTACAAAAACAACACTATATGTACAAAACTATCAGTATATGTACATATTGTCAAAATTATTATTCTATGCACAAAAGTTGTAAATGACATGCGTTACAAAACTACTAGTATATGTACATATTATCAAAATTGTTATTCTATGCACATATCGTGAGATATGCATTGGTTTATTGATGTGCATAATAGAGGACCTACAAAATAAGATACATATTAGTATTGTTGATGTAAATTGTTCTTAGAGACATGCAAAAGTATTTGAGATGTTACCTTCTTCTTATCCAATATGTAACACTACATTGTCTTCATTGAGTGTAAAGTAGTTGTGGACTTGAAGATCACGTAGCATGTATATAGTAGCTGGTTTATTTTGTAGATATATATCATAGGACATTTGTTGTAGGTCGGGGATTAGTTCTTGTAGTATAGGATCTTTGGCTATGTAAGGTATAACAGTGTTGCATGTTGTTTTGATAGTGGCATTTATACAATGTGCATATTTAAAGTGGCAATCCTTATTACATTTTGCACAAGAAATTAGCAATCATTTTATCTTTGCAGATAATGTCCTAGCAAGCGAATTGCATTCAATGCATACAAGTTCGAATGGCATTGAATATGTATTTGTTGTTGTGAGTGTACCTTGAACCTGTTAACAGTTTTTCATTGTTAGTTATTACAAAGGGATATGTAAATAGAGCTAACATATGATACTTACAACATTTGTCGACCCAACTAGTTTTTGTAAATTGTGAATAACTTATGTTTTCAGTTCTGTGATGAATGTTGATTTTGTTGTTCAAAATAGCATTCCCTTTGTGTATTTTTCCTTTATGATGTTTTTGCACAAACTCATAGGAAATGCTGCATTTTGCAATTGGTTTTCTATTAACGTGAAGAACTATTCATATGTTTCATACAATTGTAGCTGTAAAGAAAAACAAAATTGAAGTTATGGTTTTCAGTTAATGTAAGCATGGGATTTTAAAATGGAATAATTGAATGAGCAGTATATTGTCGAATAGAGTATGACTGTGGCTTTGTCATCATTTCAGCTGCCATCTTTTATTTGTAGATTGTGTGGTGTCCTGATTTTTCTGGCAGCTGTTACAAGTACGTCAATTGTGCCAACTGGATAACGATCTGTATTTTTTGAAAATTGTTTAACAGTTGTATTTGGTATGAAAGTATATTCATTGCATATTGGCAGAATTGTTTCATTGCAAGATATGATATGATCACAATCGCCACGATCATAGTTTGTCTTCAGCATGATTTTGAAATTTGTTATGTGGATGTTATTACCAGCTATGAGTTTTTGCTTATTGAATTGTATAAGTTGTGTGGGCACAGTTACCGTAACTATCATGATGCATTTTTCATCAGTCATATCAATACGCAGAATTGGTCGCAATTTATTGTTTTTATCTAAGAATGTGATGTATGTGACCATGATGCAGCCGACGAATATCTATCCAATTCTACAACTGTTTAAGTCCTCAACTGAGATGATATCAGGAGTTGAAACTTTGTACATGTGTATAATTATTTGATATAAAGTTAGGACATATTGGCATTGCATTCTGGTATAGTGGCAATTGAATTAGACATAATTTTTGCTTGTTGTTGCTCTATTTCTTTTGCTAGACAAGTTGTACTTGTTATAAGTTCTTTTGACCTGAATGTAATAGTTAAAGTTAGTGTTAATGGAAATGGAAATATATATATTTTGAATAATGAATCGAATCAATCATAAATTCTTTTGTGTAATTACATATATATATATGAAAGGTAGGATGAACCACGAAGTCGCGAAAACTAAAGTGAAACCATATATTTGATTTTTATCTGCTTTCTTGGGGTATGCTTTCTCATAGCACATCAAGTACGGGTACGTGCAAAGAAATATAAAATATGTGGGTTCACTCAGTAAAGAAAAAAGGTAAGATAAAAGCATATTTTTTAAATAGTAGGATTGGATGGACACAAATATAATCCCACAAACAATAAAGGATAAAAGAGGCGGAAAGAAATGGAAAATGAGACCTTTAGTAAATGTAAGCCTCTAACATGACTTGGAGAACAGAAACATCTAGCTATTAGGAGAAAAAAAGAATATTCCTGTCTGATAGGATCCTTATCTTATATTCTCTTATATTAAATAGATATTCATCCCCTCCGCTCCCTTCACTCTCCTTACGTTCCCTATGCTCTCCTGATATTGACCAACAACCTCGTTTTATTTCAAATATGTTGTATTTGTGGAATTCTCGATTGAGAGATACAAAATTATGAAATGTGCCAAGGTAATCGAAATCCAATATTATTAATGTTTTAAACAAACACATAATGTATAAACAAAAAATGAAAAAACCACATTGAGATACACAACACCTTCCATATTTCTAGCAAAGGTGAAAAGAAAATGCATGGATATCCAAGTCCAAACCAGGTTGAATATGTTTCCCAACAAATATTGCATTTATTAAGTTGTTTAATTTTCTAAACCTCAAAGTAGGGCTCTTAGTTATTAGTTTTACATTGAAGTTTGCCATGTTTATAGTTCATTAGCTTGATCCTATGCCACGTTAATTATCCCTTCATCATGCAACTTACAGAAGTTGTAAGTATTGAAGAGAGGCAACACCGACACGTTGAAGCCATGCACACTGTGATTATGTGTTGGAAAGCAACACATTGAAGCTCCCTTCCCGACAATACATCAGTGCAACACAACACATGGGATTTGAGCCACGCATACCACATACTTTATGCATTGCAATGGACCATTTTTCATACTGTCATTATGGCCTTATCTTGTGCACCTACAACAATGGGGGATTCTGATTGAAGGGAAGTTTAACCACCTGGTTTAGAGACAGGATTTAGACTCAAAATTTTAACAACCTAGTTTAGATACATGCTTTAGAACCTGATTCCGATAAAAAAAATTGACAAGGAGGGGGAGGGGTTTATCTCACTAGACCATCTAGGAGAGGGAAAAGCACACTAGAAGTTGATAATTCACACTTGGATAATTACTTATATAATAGAATCATCGAATACTGCTATTAGAAAATTAATCCTAAGGTTGTGCCTCATTGTTCATTGATGGTTCGACCGATTTCGAGTCTTCTCCATCTACTTTCCAGTGTCCATTGATTATTCTGCATTTATTGTTCATTGTCTACCATTTGTATTACTGATTTCTCAATGGCCAGAGCCCAATGAGCTACAACATGACTCTCTCTCAGCATTGAAATCACCATTTTAGAAACCATGAAGCACCCTTTTCGCAACTAATATCAGCCCATTTACTAAGCATAATTGACTAAAATTGGGGCAAATGCGAAGTTCAGAAGTTCAAAAAATTCGATCCACACAATTGAGGTTGGGGGGGGATGAAAAGGTACCCACTGGTTGCAGCAAAGGTTGGGTGAAATCCTGTTGGTTGGTAAGCGTCTGGTCTCCAAGAAGCAAAAAAAAACCCAAATCTGAACATAAAACTGGGTATAAATGGGAAAACTTTTGGGGAAGTTGTTCAATTACTCATGTTGAAGAACTTTCATTACTATAAAATAAAAATATTTTCATTAAATACATAGATACTTAGTTCATGTGTTACGCCTTAAAATAACATAATTGAGTAAATGCATTGCAAGAAGGTGCCACCGAAGCTCACTTTTACCATATTCTGCCAAATTTTTGTTCTGGATTTGTTAGGGTATGTATTATTTGTTTTTCATGGTTGCTAGATTCTCTTCATATCATCCTCTCCATCTCTCATTGTGTCTGCGAACATCATTAGCAATATCTTTAAATTTTAATTTAAATATGGACTATTTTTAATGCACAGACCACTAATCGATCAGAATTTTAGCATAAATTTTAAATGCCAACTTCTAAACAGTAATAAATTCAACCCTAGGTGGTAACATAAAACTGTAATATAGTTGAGGAGGGCTTTCCCTTCTGATCCTATAGTCCTTGTGGAGGTCTTTGGGACACCCAACAGCACCAAGAAGGTGTTGTTTGGTGGAATGAACCTGCACTAATAAGGAATAGGGAATAAGATTGTCTCGGGCAATTAAAGTCATTCAGTAATTGGTAGAATAACATAAATAACTGTAAGTGTTTGAGGTTTCTATCTTGGTAATATGTAGTTCCAGGGTTTTAATTTAATAAGTGTATCATGTGCATAAGATGGTGTTTCCATTCTTGTTCAAAGCTCCAGGTAGGCATGTAAGTGTGATCTTGGTAGCGTGTGAGAAAGCGCACTTCAAAGCTCTAGGTGAGGTGTTATCTAGGTAGAGCAGTAAGTGTCTAAAAAGCTTAGTTTCATAATTCAATAATCTTGGCAAGATTTTGTTCTTCAAAAGTCGTTATTAACATTCAGTCAGTAAGGTGTTGGCGGTAAGGATTTATTACCTGTTAAAACATTAAGCATGTGACAATAGTCGTTGCAACGCTTATGCTATTATATTAACCCTTGTAGTTATTTAAACTGGAAAGGAATGTTCCACCCTTTATGATTTAACAATATCAAATCAAGAAAAATCCTTATGAGAAATAACACAATCCAAAATCCACTCAAAGAGATAATGAATACCAGCAAGAGCACAATAGAATCCTTGAGCTTCACGCTTTCACGCCCAGCTTGCAGCTTTTCTCGCTCTGCATTTTCTTCTCTCAATAAAATGAAAGATATACTTTTGGTTACCGAGACCTCCAATCTTAGTTAAGCACATATTTCATATTGTATGCTCATGATTATGTATCAAACCCCATTTTAATTGGAGACAATAGTAAATCCATTAAATAGAAAATACCAAGCATTATTGATAGAAGGTATCATTCCCAAATAATTTCCATTAAATCTAAGCAAGTTCCTAAGAGGTCTTTGAAATAGGTTATTTCTAGAAGTTTCTTTCTGGTATGCCCTTCCACCCACATAAGCATGTATTCTTTCATGCCTGAAGCACTGTGCATATAGAAGGTACGATTCGTCTTCCTCTTCAATTTAATAAATTGTGTGCAAGAACCAACATACTATACACAATAAGACTATAAGGTTCGATTTTGGGTTTGTATTCACAAAATTTACATGTAAAACGATTTAAAATATAAACATAATATCCATAAGACACAGTAGGCATGCAATGGGTGCTCACCTATTGCATAAATTCTTTATTATTTCATTTAAATTTATTACTAAGGACTCAACCCAAGGTCAATTTTAGAGTCAAAACATGGTTATAATAGTCAGTTAAGTGAGAACTCATGCTCAGACTTCAATTAAAAAAATAAAGCACGAAAATTCTAGTTGAATCTGTAAATATATCTATTTCAGATCGGGCTGAAAGGATAGCTTTCCCAGAACCCACGCTAGCCTCCACATGAAAGTCATGACATGGGATCCACAAGTCTCGACACTTATAAAAGTAGTGCAAACAATGACAAACGATTAGGGTTGTGAGTCAATATAACAATGTAAATCTAAATGTGAAACCATTACATAATTTCAATAACGTGTCTGATCATAAGCATGTAGCTTGACATCTTGAGAATCCGTCGAGTGCATCCCACAACCTTCAAGCAAACCCCAACAATAATAGAACTAGGTAGACTACTTTTAAGCCACCTTATCATACCATTAACGTGTATTGAAGACATGAAGGGATAAGACTAAATCTCTCATAGTGAACGCCATTTACACATAGTAGGATCCAACATCCTAACTTGTGAATATTAGAGGCAAATCCCTTATCCTCTCCATAGGAAAATGTGGAAATGTGAGAGGGTTCTAGAACTTAACCTGTGAATGCATAAACCGAGGCACAAATAAAGTATGTTCTTATGGGCTAAAGAAGATTTGTTGCCATAAATAATACTCATAGTTTTTATAGGTCCATTTTTATTGTTCGTTGTAGCTGATTTGTTTTCAAGTTATATATATATATATATATATATATATATATATATATATATATATATTCACCAACAGATTCTTACATTTGAGATTATTCAATGCAATTCTAGAACCACTAGTCAGATATAAAGATATAAATGCAATAATGAAAAATATATTATAACTATGACTATGTATTGGAATTTGAGAAAGAAACATCAAGGCTATAAGTATAAATGGGCAAAAAGAATGAGCGTAGATCCAATTGTTTACTTATCCTCATAAGCAAAGGTAAGGTTATACTCACAAATTTAAGGTTTATATATATATTCTTGTAGCATACTTATAAATTGATAGGGGAATTAATAGACGTATAATAAGAACTAGAATTAGAGGCAAATGCACTGTTGTTTATTTCAATATGTAGGTAGATTTGTATGTGGAAATACTTTAGTATGTTTATGTGTAATGAGGTAGTGCGAGGGGATTCATTTGGATTGTAAGTAGTGGTAATTATTTATGGATCAAAACCTTATAATTAAAGGTTTAAGAATAATCCTTCATACACGTTAAATTCAGTGCTTACCAAACATGCTCTGGTAGTAGTGAGGCACACGACCTCACACAAATATACAGGAAGAGAGGATAGATCACATACACCCCCATCCACACCCATTTTTAGGCTATAGATTGTAGTACATTCCTCATTTATCTTGGAGAATTAACTATCCAAGATCCATCTAAACCCAGGTTTAGTTGTATATGCACCTCGAGGTTGCATATCCCACGCTTGATTTGTCATATAGGCTGTAGATTTGTTGCTAGATAAATTCATCTGCCATCGGTGCCATATCCAAGGGTTGTGGATCTCTTATATAAGGTGTGTATCTATTACATAAGGCATGGATCTATTACATAAGGTATGGATCTCCATCTCCTGCATAAGAGAAAAGACAATAACTCCATAATTTCAATTCCTTTGGAAACTATTCCAATTGCAAATTATTGATAGCCTATCATTTATTATAGATTGAGCAATGAAGGAACCAGAGACACCTGAAGTATGCAAGTAAATGGTGAAGTTTTTGTATCTCCTGCATAAGGTAGATGTCATGTCATCTATTGTAGAATGTGCAATGAAGGAGCCAAATATACATATATTTCCATCTATTGTAGATTGAGCAATGAAAGAACCAAAGATACATTGAGTATGTGCAACTAAGTGGTGAATGCCATGCATCTCTTGCATAAGATAGATAACCTGCATCTCCCACATAAGGTAATATCCCATCATCTATTTCATATTAAGAAATGAAGGAGTGCAATCGCCTGCATTTCGTGCATAAGATAGAGCAAACATAGTAGCATGTCATCACCAAAATCAAGGCTTTGAATATGCAAGTAAATTGCATCAACAAAGGTTCTAGGTGTGGATTCCTAGAGATATGGATAATAGCAGTGGAATTTTGAGATGATGGGTTGATCGATGCATTTACTTAGGAGCAAATATTTATAGTTCAGATGTCATGGTTTGATCGATATGTATGCACTTAAATTATTTTAATAATTATGTCATTAATGCAAATGGTGATGGATGGCAGTAGGCGTTGAACATGAAAGGGCGGTGCAAGCTGACTAAACACTTCAATTTTCAATGGATTTTAATATAAGCATTAACTAACAACCCCATTTCCAATATCTACGACATCGACCCGGGAATACGCCTAAAACTATAAACCAATAGTAGATGAGAAAAATAATATGTTTTGGAATTGATAATGAATTAATTAAGAAACTATACAGAAAAAATTAGGACATATCAAGAAATATTTAAAGTCAACGATGAATTAATAGAAAGTCAAGGCACATCGAAAAAAATAGTACCCTGGCCTTCGGCAGGGACTAATAAGAGTCAAATAAAAAACATGAGGTGGGACGAGGTGGCAATGTTATTGTATGTTTGGGAATATAGTTATTGGTTTTAGTTTTGAAGGATTTTATGCTCTAAACCATATCAAATGGCTAAATTTGTTTGCTATTTTCATGAATTCCATTGGCCTTCACTCTTATACCATAAATCTTAGTTGTTCTTAATCTATTATTTCTTAAAGGAAGTAAAAATGGGTTTATTATGTTCTCGATAGTTATGTCCTCAATAGGGGATATATATTATTCGCTTAGGTGAATTAATTTAGGAGGCAGGTTCAAATTTTTTTCTATAGTTTGTATCAAATATTTTTGGGGGGATTAATTAAATTTTGATTTATCTTTCTTCCCATCCATCTATATAGGTGACGTAGGCTTGGCACTTTGTGTCCCAAGACCCAACGACTAGTTGGTGTAAGCAAAAAATGATCATTCTATGCCATACATCCTATAGTGTGTGGACGAGCATATGGTGGGCATACTGTTGTTGTAGATGATTTGATAAAAAATACAATGTACGTAGTTGTTCCCTTAGATTATCCAAAAGAAACAACCAATGTATTTTCAAAGAAAAATATGGACAGCATTGTTGAATCTATGCTTTAATCATTGGAAACCACAAACTTAGGTTGGCCTTTGGTGGTGGGGTTTGATCACTGGAAACGAGCTTGGTGGCTTTATGTCCTAGTGTTTTATTTTACATTTCTATCTTTTTCCATTATTCTGTGTACTACATATTAGCAGTACTTCAACTCCTGCCAGACTGTACTATGAATACATTTGTGCTCCATAAAACCAAGGAAAACCCGATTAGAATCATTTAACTCGAGGAAATTTTATCCAAGTGAATATGTGTACTCCCAGAATAATCAAACTATTATTGGATTTTTGTTCTCCACACACATGTCCAACTTTATTTTTGAAAACCCACTTATTGTTTCATCTGAATTTATCAAAAGCTTCTCTGATTTTGAAGACCACACTAAATAAAATCCATCCACGCATGCACATGCATGGTTGAACCTTCAAGATTTATTGTATTCTTAAGATATTCCAAAGCTACCTCCTTCTCCATTCCTTATCTGCAATATTTCAAACTCTGATGGAGGGCTTGGAATATCATAATGATGCCTAGATCTTCTCATTTAATAGGGTGTGAAATACGAGATTTCTAACAAAATACAGATTACCATAGATCTTAACAATGTAAACGATAGTAGAGACCATATTAGGCTGCTACATTAAATCTTCCTTCATAGACTTTGAGTTTTTACATGGATAATTTCGACAATGACCTCCCATAATAAGTTCTCGATGCATCTTATATGTTGCAAATAACTTCTCAATCTTATCTCTCCCTTCTCAAATATAACTTTACAGGTCATCAAAATCAGAATCCATTTGAGCAACATGAGCAGTAAGCTCCTCCATGACTACTATAACTCCCTCCAGCTGCGAATTAAGTTTTCTCATCAAAGTATGAATGCCCATGATGGCACCTTGTATCTCATCAAGCTTAGAGATCTGACTCAAATCGTCAATCGTGTTAAAAAAACAAGAATTTTCCCCTCGAACACAATATCTAGAACCCAATGTCTAGTAATTCCAACTCCATTTACTGAGCTACAGCTCCACAACAAGATAGGGAAATTTTAAATGAAATTCTAGTCAAGTGAACTTGTTATTCCTTGTTAAATATATTCCTCCCATTCCTTTCTAGCTACACACTACCAAAATATTCATAGTCCAATTCCTTGTGGGAGTCTCTGCTATAAGAGATCCCACTAGCATCACTTACCAGGGAACAATACACCATATTCCAAAGACTCAAAAGAGTGGGCATGATCAATGTTCAAGACAGTTCTCGGCCCATGTGAGATATTTAATGATCATTCTGCCACCTATCCAGTACATGAATCACCTCCCAAGTGTTATCTGTCATCACCAATTAATGGGGTGGAGAAATAATCTGTGGTCCTACCCTCATTTTGGGGAGCCATGTACTTTGTGTTGGGGTGGGGACGCATGCATTTAAAAAATAAAAAACAAGCTTTAGAGCTACAACTTTCCCATAGAGAGCACACATGCATCTTGAATTGTTGCTTCTTCATATATACACTATATTAATTTCATTTATATGTTTTAGCTTGTCCCAAATCCTCTTTTAAATATTCCCCAAATCTTCATCATTAGATTTAATCGATTTCCTAGCCTTGGTTATCACCAGTAAAGAGTCTCAAATTATCGGTCACATGGAGATATTGAGAGAAATGACGAGCCCCAATCCTCCAAAAAGGGTGTATCACTCTTCCTGATTATTCATCACTTTTCCAATTCCCCATTCATATGAAAATATTTTATTTTCATCGCGATCAAGAAAAACCACCCTTCCCTTTCCCCGCACCTGCCTCCTCTAACTATATCCAACATGATTATAATGTGCATAAGGTTATCATAATTAACTATAGAGTGTGTATGATATCTTAGGATAGGAAAAATGTCTTTCAAACAAATAGATGTAGGATTGTGACCAATATTCTTCTTCCATGAAGCCCTCATAATTTGAGGGCAATGATGAACTTTTCCATGCATAGGCCTCTTATGATGATTTCCTCATTCATTATTCGGGATGTTACCAATATAATGTACATTGATCAAAGGGAAAAGTGTAGATTATTACAACAATTCGCTTTAGGAAAAGAAGAAGCACCACCACTTCCGCTTTCTGCCTTCCGACCTCGGAACTCAGAAATCAGGAATTTGACATTCAACGGAGTGTTCATCCAATATTCCTCCTTCCGCACTTCCGCCTTCCACCTTTCGACCTTGAAACTCGAAAATCAGAACTTTAACATTTGACGGAGCGTCCAACCAATTCTCCGCTTTTTTCCTTCCTCCTTCGAAACTTGGAAGTCGGAAAACTATCAAATGACGAAAAGTCTATCCATGGTTCCACCTTCCAGATTCTGCCTTTCTGCCCTTCAATGCAGAACTCAGGAATCAGAAAACTTAACTTTCAACCCTTTTCTTTTCTACACTTTCGAATTCCTCTTTCTGACCTTGGACTTCGGAAATAGGAAAGTTAACTTTTGCCTTAGAAATTTTCTGCACCTTTCCACTTCCATTCTCCGCCTTTCGTAGGTGGATCCTGAGGTGCGGTGTTGGAAGGGGTTTTGGTAAGTGAGTTGCACAGCATCGCGGCAGCTGCGCAACCTCACGTGGTACCACACAAGGCCAAATTAGCGCAATGGGCAGAAGAATAACCGCTTTGAATATTTTATATGTTATTTGACTAAGTTTTGTTGTAATAGGTCATTAGCGGTTATAAGTTAGTTAGAAGAGGACCCTCAATGTAATGGCGCAAGCCTATTTATAAATCTAGTTTTGCAAGTAGAAGAGACCACTGATGGAGAATAGGGGAATCGCATCAGAGGATAATTGAGACATAAGATCTAGTGCGATCTGGTTTTGTGAAGAATTCCCTATGTATTTGCAATTGATCTGGGTTTTTCCTGATGTATGTAGTCTCCGGTTTTGGAGAAGAATTGTGTAATGCGGTTCCTTTGCACAAGATTAATATGATATGGTGATTGTGGCACAAATATTTTATGTTATTGTTGTTGTGATCTAATTTGTTATGATGCTGCGACCTGTTCTGTTATGATGTTGTTTTGGTATAATGTTGTTGTGATTAATCTCTTTCTGTTATATCAATGTGATCTGCTTTTCTGCTATTGTTTGTTGCACTATGAGTAGATATGTTTTATGGACAATGCTGCGATATTATGACAACTGTGTGATGTTATAATGATTGCATAAGTTCTTAATACACTCTGCAAGTTAAGGAAATAGTGTAAAGTCAACTGCAAGCTCTGGATCTGGAAGTTATGGTGTCCTTTCATCGGATCCCCATATCCTTCATCCCCACTACCAGAAACTTGGTTCCGACAGCTCTCCCTTGAACTCCTCGGGTGAGACCTTGTTTGCTCCACAGATGTTGTTGGGTAGGGTAAAACCTGTCTAGGCCGGTGCTCAGGGAGATTGCGCTAGTTGGGCGTCGATAGAGTGGGAACCCCTGTCAACGAGGCTTTGTTGGTCAGTTTCACCAACAAATGGTTCTGTTGTCAGGACCTGAGTTGTTGTTAAGAGGAGGATATGTTTTGGAATCTGACTCAACCGGAGATCGAAGGGTGGTTTGATCTAAAGTTTCAGGATTTTGCTGAAGCTGAAAATCAGAATCCGAAGTTGTTGACAGGCTACTGGATGGACAGTTATATCCACGATGGTCCTCACGAATGGTTCTTTTGTGAATTTCTTATCCTCTTGCAAGAATGGCTGGCAAAGTTCACTAAGAAGAAGAAAAACTTTCGAGGAGAGCCCACATCCTCGACCCCATAATTGATCCAGGAGTTACAAGAAACCAATAATAGGGCATCGTAGGAAGTCGAAGTGTGGTTGGATAGTATCTTAGAGGGATACATCACCGAGTTTGTAGTCCACACCAATAAGTCCTTTAGTGAAGCAAAAGAAATTTCTTCAGTGTACCTCGAGGAAGATTCTTGTTGTCGCTGCAGCTGTCCATTAAGCAACTGGTCTATGAAAAAGGTATTCTGAAGATGAACCAAGAGTAATGGAACTCTGGTGTGTGGAGGATGTAGGCATCGTGATAGAAGGGGGGAGATGCATGAAAAGGTAAGGGGTAGATGGGCATGATTTCTGGTGAGAATGTGAAGGTCTCCAAGGAAGCAAGTGGTTGTACAAGGGGAGGAGCAAGGTTTCAAGAGAAGAGGCAGAGGACATGAGAAGGTCCTACTACGATCAAAGTGCAATTCCATGAAGAACAACCACATGGGACGAAGGGACCTTTTTGTGATGACGAGGAAGACCAGGCCCAGGTTACACCCATAAGGACAATAGGATCAAACCCCGATAGTAATGTGCCCACACCTCTGTGCACTAGTCCACCACAAGGAAAAAATACACACTTTGCGTCACTTTCCCGACGTGTCAGCAACAGTCTAGTAATAGAGCACCAGCAGGAGGAAGAAGGCCCAGAATAGCGGTCAACGAAATGAAGTTACCAATATTCAATGGGAATGGCACGAATGATCCAGAGAAGTATTGGTTCTTATGTGATTTTATCTAGACCACCTGACAAATTGTCGATGATGATGTTAAGAAAAGTCAGTTGGCCACTACTCTAAGGGGCCGTGCACTAGAATGGTTCATGAGATTCATGCAGATCCCTCAGGGAGGTACTGCGAAGACATTGGATGAGATCCAAATTGGGTTATTTGAAGAATTTAAGAAGCCAAAATCTAAGGCTCAGTATAATACTGAATTGAAGGAGATTAAACAATTCCCCAATGAGACAATTTGGGACTTTGATCAGCGGTTTAAGACATTGATGGCTCGGGTCAGTTTTTAGATGAGTGATGTTCAGCACAAGGAATGGTTCATCACCGCACTTGTCCCCCATATTAGACAGCAGGTAATGCAGCAAAAGATTACGACATAGAACGAGGCTTTGGAGACCACGATGAAATTGGAGGCATCATCAGTAGGAGAATCTGCGGTCGAAATGAACCATATTCAAGCGCAGTTGGAAAATTTGATGCTCCAACTGCAAGGCATCAAAAAGGCTAAGGAAGATCATGATGATATTTGGTGCACCTGTTACCATGCGGACGGACATACCAAGGACACATGTCCAAAGTTTCAGAACTATTTGCTATCAGGAGCCCTAAATCTATTGAGTTGTGCTGGTGTACCATGGTGTCACATATGTCAGGTCTATGGGCTATCGACATGAGAACTGTGATTACATGCAGAATATGGTTACCAAGGCAGAAAATTTGTACTATACATTTTGTCGGTCAGTTGGACATGACAACAAAAACTGTTGCACTTATGATTTTCTCCAGGAAAGGACGTATGATTCATACTTTGTGAAAGGTGAGGACCCCCGGACAGCGCAAGCATAGCCACAAGTAGTACAACCAACAGCACAAGTGTCGTATACACCACCACCTTCATTGCAGTTTGTCCCCGCGCAACCGCAGTAACAGCTTATAGCGCAACCGCAGTTTGCACCCTCGCCGCAAATGGTGGTATAACCACAGTATAGCCAGGAACTGTGACTACAATATAATCAGCTGCAATATGTTCAAGCCACACACTATGTCCAACAACAACCAAACCCACCACAGCAATAGATGGCCCAACCGTAGTTTCAGCAAGGAGGAGTCTGAGGAGGATTCCGCGGAGGGTTCTAAGGACGAGGAGGATTTGGTTGAGGAGGAGGATGAGATCGTGAATCAATCCAGTGCTACACCTGTGGGGTATTTGGGAATTACCATGGGGAGTGCCCTCATGTGCAGTGTACATACTGTTTAGCCAGCGATCATAATGTCGAAAGTTACCCTCAGTTGATTGCAAAATGGCATGCAGGAAATATTCCTCAGTTACAGAATGTGCAAAATCAGAATCAGCCTACATTCCAAGTAGAGAACCAGCCAATAATGTAGAACCATGCCCCACCATAGACCCAAAACCCACCTCAGACTCAAAACCAACCAATGAATCAGAACCCACCGTTGAACTTGAATCAAGGATCGACAGTTGCCACTATTCAGTCCCAGCCATGAATGAAGGTTGTTGACTGACGAGTTCTTTAATTCCTTTTTAATTAAATCGAAATAGAAAGTTGTTCATGAATTATCAACCTAGGACCACAAAGGCTTATGAGCTGCCAGACAAAATATATGCCAGACACTATAACTTGAATTGGTTTTATCACAGAGGAGATTTATGAATTACTGGATTGAAATAGGATGCAATCTTTTGGTGAATAGACTCTTAAAAATTTACGAATTACAGAAAATAATCTAACAATCAAATCCAAGCATTTAACTATCAGCTTCAAGAAATATCCTGCTATGATATAACACTCTGTTATGCTACAGAAAGCAATTTAACATCCAGGTCTAATTTTAGTAAACTAAGGAATTTCCAGAAAATCAATTCGATAAACCACAATTGAAATGAAGGAGCTGGATAGACTAATTTAATTCTACAATTCACTACTACCCTTACACGCTAATAGCATAATTCAAATGATAACTTGATGCATCCATTCTCCACAGAAATAATTCGAATTCAACGTTCATCATTCATATATTCCTCTGTAACTGATAATAGAAATGACTAGGCAATCCAATCGTATTACTTGTTAAGAATTCACACTCAGCTACACTCAACACACCAATTCTGAATATTAAACAATTAAATCAATCACACTGCATCAAACATTAGATTATCAACCTAAACAATCATGCATAAAGGAAAGAGATCCTACTTATAATAGCACTTGTTACAGAAGGGGGCCCTGCCTCCAGCAACATGAGCTAAACAACCACCCAGTCACATGAAATTGATCAACACATTCGAACCAAGTAACTATAATTTTCATTAAAGAATTTTGATGGCAGTGTTCAATAGATCTTATGCAATGGGTGGTTAACCCTTCTAAAAGAGTTTCAAGGTTTTTATACATCAATGCTCATGAGAGAAATATGAGAGATCGTGAAGTTAAAACAGATTTCCCAATAAGGCCTATCTACGGATCCTCAAAGAGATATTTTAGGATTCTGCTTCATGGAAAGTGGAGGTGATCCCAAAGGTATCGAAGTGGTCAACTATGAGTCATCATAGATCCAAAATACTTAATCAAGTACAAGATATCCAATCCTTGGATCGACTAGATCATCATCTAAACGATGGATAGGTGACAAAAATGATGTAGAGAAATACATCAACTTGATATCTTTGTGTAATAGCTCATGACTGAGATGCATATCATCTAGCTTCCATAATTCTCTCATTCTGCAACTTGTAGGTAAAATGATACTGATCCTGAAAATACCACTTCTTTAGTAGGCAATAATGGCAACATAACTCTATCCAAATCATAAGAAATTGATAAATAACAAAGAAAACAAGATCGATTATTACCAAGGCCAAAATGTGCTAAATGTAAGCAAGAGAGAAATTGGTCATACAGGATTATGTCAAAAAGTGTTATAAACAAGATGGAAAAAGGGAACAAAAAGAGTCATATGCACAGCCCGTCATTGATGTTGGGATTTTCACTCGTGCTAGTGCGACAACTAGAGATGATGGACCACGGCTGCAAGTTTGGCTCACTGGTAAGAAAAAGGTCGTATTTGATATTGCGACAGGGAAAGATACCTTCTTCAACGCAAAGAATGTAATCGGGAAAAATCCAGGTAAGTTACCAATTGTTGATATGCCATTTGCTTTTGATCCATCTATAGAGGCAGGACCATCGCGGTAGCATGGTACCTTGCAGAATTTTTTTTATAGTTGTCTATCGCTGGCAAGGGACTCTGACGCCCTTGTCGAGCTTGATACATTATTCAAACCACCCAGATAAGATAGGGAAGGATTCTACTATGAATTCCTTGCAAAAAAGGAAGACAAGCAAGGAGATGAGGATGAATATCCAGATTGGAGATTATGAGGTTGAATCGGTCATTTTGGATCTTGGATCAGATGTAAACATTCTAGCCAAGCAAATCTAGCAATTGATGGGAAAGCCAACATTGGGATGGTCGTCGGTGTAGCTGTGACTAGCAAATCAGGTGAAGGTTCAACCCATTGGTCGCATTTCAAACTTGGTTGTCGAAATTGAAGGTATGAAAATGCATGTTGACTTTGATATGATATAAGTCATAGAATATGATGGTTCCTATCCCGCGTTGCTAGGGATTGGATGGGCTAATGATAGAATGGTAGTTATCAACTTCAAAAAATGAGTTATGACATTTGAAAACCAGGATGTCAAGGCCATTGCTCCTATGGACCCTCAGGAAGGATGACAATATATTGAACCTGTAAAGGATGAAGTCGAGGGAATTTGGGATCATGCTTATAACATCTCTAAAGACTATATCCATCCTACTGTTGATGGAAAACTTGGATGGTGCAGCGCAAGTTTTGCATCTTCTGACTCTGAAGATGCTCTAGAAAATTGGTAAAATTAGTTGCATGAAGTATCATTCAGGAAATGTAGGTTGATTACACAGTCTCTCTGGCATGTTGCAACTGAGACTGTCGAGTTTCCCATTTATGAAGGACTATCAGAGTTCTTTTAGGAATTTGAAAACAATTTTTTTGAACCGTAAAGGATACTGGCTCTTGATGTAGCACTGAAGGCTACTCCGACTCGATGGTGGGTGACACACAAACAAATGATCCATGACTGGGAACAGTGCTGTAGATTGATGATGGTCCGCTTTGGCAATGTAGAGGTCTATCATGCTGGGAGATATGACGAACAAAATTATCCCACCGGTCATTTAATTGAGTGTGAGACTTTATGGGCGTCGCGACCCAGAGATGAATGGGTCCACACTTTCGTTCACACTCTGGAAGAAATGTCGAGATCCTGGTATGTGGCAGCAGAGTTGGGCAGGACTATCACCACTTGGGAGGAGTTGTCTATTTTTTGCGCAGACATTTAGTTTTTAGGACATCAACCTAGAGGTTTGCAATGCTTTACACATCATCTGCGATGCCATACTCAAGGTCACCCATGTCGCCTATCCATTTGATCTACATGCGCATTGTTAAATCCAGTCCATGATGGCCTAATACAACTTGTCAGGGGAACCTGAAGATGATGATGAGTTGCGGAATGTTAATATTCCAGAGTCCGAAGGAAGCCGCAATGTCATAGCCCCCGACATACCGACAGACTCGATGAGTCAACCACTGAAGATCCAAAAAGTTAACATTGGGTCAGCAAAGAACCCGAAATTTGCCAATGTCGGAGACTACTGGGATGAGGAGACCATGGCTAGGATCACGGACCTGCTACATGAATTCCAAGACTTTCTTCTGACACAGTTTTCAAAGATGAAGGGAATTTTAGGAGACCTGGGGGAAATAAAAATCATGTTGAAACTAGATGCCAAACTGGTGCGATAGAGGCCGTATCGATTGAATCCACGATATAAGGACCGTGTGAAGGTCGAGATTGACCAAATGCTTGATGCTGGGATCATCGATCCTGTGGAAGAATCCGAGTGGATAAGTCCTATGGCGGTCCAGGACAAAAAGACAAGATAAATCCACATTTGTGTCAGCCTAAGGAATTTTAATGATGCATGTGTACATGATCCATTCCCGATCCCTTTTACGGATGAAGTTCTTGAAGGCGTAGGCGTCCAGGAGATGTATTCTTTCACGGATGGCTTCTCAGGATACCACCAGATCCGGATTGCGAAGGAGGATTGCTATAAGACTACGTTTATCACTGAGTGGGGTTGTTTTCAATATACAGCCATGTCGTTTGGGCTGAAGAATGCACCAGTTGTATTCTCTCACGTAGTTGTTGCTATATTTAAAGATTTTATTCAAAAGTTCCTACAAGTGTATATGGATGACTAGACTATCTTTGGACTAAGTAGGGACCATCTGGACAACCTGTGACTAATGCTGGAAAGGTGTCACCAACATCAGATCACCTTAAAATCTAAAAAGTGCATTTTTTGTGCACCATTTGGCATGCTACTGGGGCACATTGTCTCCAAAGAAGGTCTGTTGGTCAATCTGATGAAGATCGTGCTAATCCCCAGTTTACCACCACCGACTAATGTCAAAATGCTTCGGGACACACTGGGGCATACCAGATACTATCGCAAGTTTATCAAAGGATACACTATGATTACTGCCCCCATGGAGAAGCTACTAAAGATGGATGCAGCCTATGAATGGACTCAGGAATGTCAAGGAAGTTTTGACACTTTGAAATCCAAGATGGCCTCTGCACCCATACTGGTTTTTCTTGATTGGGACAAGGATTTCCGTGTGCACGTCGATGCTTCTTCTATCGCTCTGGGGTTCTTTCTTGCACAACCAAGTGAGGGTGACCTAGATCACCCGATCGCCTATGCCAGTCGAAAGTTGTCTTTTGCTGAACAAAATTATACAATGACGGAAAGGGAAGGCTTGGTGATGGTTTATGCATTGCAAAAGTTCTGGCACTACTTGTTGGGCGGACATTTCAAGATGTTCACTGATCATTCTACTTTGTAATACCTGTTCAATAAGCCCGTGTTGGGGGGGAAGATCTGTCGATGGCTATTACTCTTCCAGGAGTTTGATTTTAAAATAGTTGTGAGGCCAGGGTGATTGAACGTTGTCCCTGATCATCTGTCTCGCATCGAGAACGGGAAAGAACCAACCAATATTGATGATGGATTACCAGATGCACAACTATTCCGTGTTGACATCAGAGATGATCACTATGCACCAATTATTCAGTTTTTGGCCACGGGTGTCACCCCGGAGGACATGTTGACTCGCCAAAAGAAGTAGTTGGTTGTAAAGGCTTTTGATTTTTAATTAATTGCAGGACAGTTATATAAGCTTGGACAGAATGAAATCTTGCGACGGTGTATTTTACCGCATGAGCAGGGTCCCATTCTTGAAGAAGCACATGCCGAAATTGGGGGAGGTCACTATGGAGGTTAGGCTACTATGCGGAAGGTGTTGCACATCGGACTATGGTCGTCGACATTACATAACGATGTTGTAGATTATGCGAGGAGCCGTGACCTCTGCCAGCGTGTCAATAAACCATCGCAGTGGGATGAGATGTCGCTGGTACCGCAGGTGACTCTACATCCATTTGATAAATGGGCTGTGGATTTTGTGGGTCCTATTAATCCACCAGGCAAGTGGACTGGGGTGTGATATATCATCACTGCAACTGACTATCTCACTAGGTGGGTGGAAGTTGCACCAGTTGCAGATTGTACTGATGCGACGACAGCGAGGTTCATCTTTGAAAACATTGTGACACAGTTTGGGTGTCCTAGGATCTTGATGAGTGACCAAGGTAGTCACTTTTTCAACTGAACTGTGAAAGCTCTAACTGAGGAGTTGCAGGTTCAACATAAGAGGAGTACACCATACCATCCACAGGTGAATGGAACCGTCGAAGCATTCAACAAAATATTGGAAATAGCATTGACTAAGGTATGTAACTCTAACCGCGATGACTGGGACCTAAAAATTCCAACAGTACTATGCGCCTATCTCACTACTCATAAATGACTAACTAGTCAGACACCATTTAAGCTGGTCTATGGGCAAGAGGCAGTCATGCTCATGGAGTATATTGTTCCCATTCTGCGCATTGCCGCAGCGACGGGCATGGGTGATGCAGAAGCATTAGAAGAATGAATTGCGCAGTTTATCCAACTTGAAGAAGACCATTTTATTGATGGCTTCCACCAGCAGGTTGTGAAGGATCGACAGAAGGTGTGGCATGATCGCCACATTAAGAAAAAATAGTTTGCGATGGGATATTTGGTGTTGTTATACGATAGTAAGTTCATCAAGCATCCAGGTAAGTTACAAATGAACTGGTTAGGTCCCTATCTTGTTCATTCCATTACTTCTGGTGGTGCAGTTCAATTACAGCAATTAGATGGTGCAGTCTTGTCGACGCTTGTTAATAGGATTCGCTTAAATCCCTATAGGTCTGGGCAGGAGATACGCACCACTTGAGGCGCTAAAAAAAATGGATATTTCAATTTAGAACAGCAAGGTATGCCCCAGGGGAGAGGTTGTGCAAGGATAAAGTTGTTAGCGATAACTAGTCGACCACTTGCGACAGTTGCATGGCTGAGGGTTGGTCAAATCAAGTAATAAATGTAGGTAGTTAAACCAGTTGGCTGGCGGCGCTTGTTGAAGCGACCTGCATTAATGATTGATCTGACCATTGGAATATTAGGATTTTCATTGGATTTGGTGTCATTAATACCCGATTTAGCAATAATGGTGAGGATCGATTTGGCAATGATGAAATTTGGATTGAATATGGTTGTAAAATGATGCACGGGATGCATAAGGATGACATTGTTTAGTGATCGAGCAGAGTGTGAAGCATACAAGGGATTTTGCAATCTGGTGTGAGCCATTGAGTGAGTTGTAGTATTGCAGGTTAGAGTTGTTGAGTGCATTCTCAGGTTTGAAGGGTGAGGGATGTTGAGCGACCTTGACGCCATAGAGATTTCCAGTGAGTACAAATCCCCTATTCATCCCATATTTGTTGAAGAATATATTATGAGTATGCTAATCGGTTCATCGTCCATTCCTAAGCGAAAGCGGCAGACTTAGAGGCCCAGTCCCACGCTGCCGTAGAAGAGGCAAACTTGCACCTCGACGAGAGTGCAAGGAGAAGGAACTGCACAGATTGGGTCATCGAGCTTAGGAGATATTGAGTCCATGGCACCTCAGGGTGTCTTTATAAATGACATTTTGGGCTATGTCGCTCCTACGCATCCAGGAGCCAAGCTGAGGCAGCCGTCGAAGAATCAAAAGTACCCACCAAAATTGTCACCATTGTCGGATGGGATGAAGTGCTCAGTTGACATCATCCCTACATTAATAAGGTTGAAATTTAAAGAGAATGACCTACTACTACTCAAAGATGTCAAGGATGAGCCCTATGAGTCAATCCTGATGGGGCCTGGTGCTCCAATTCGGTGGATTCCTCAACCCTGGGCGAGTGGGTTAGATCAATCAGGATTGTTGGGGATCATCAATATGCCTCATTTTGGGCGATTGAATGAATCCCATGCATGCATCATGCAATTGTTGGCTTGCTTTCATGGAGGGACACTTTGGTTGAATACACCAATCCCAGTTACAGTAGATTTGATTGCAAGCATCACAAGCTTGCCGAAGGCCGCGGAAGATCCGGCGCAGTGTATCCGCGGGAGAGATACTGACAAAAGTCTTGCTAAGTAGTTGAAGGAGTGCTTTGGTTTACAGTGTAATGGTTGTGCTTATCGCATCGATAGCATTAAATCACAGGCAGTGCGCATTGGCACAAGGATTCTGGTGAGCAAAGTAGTTCGGGGAAACCGACCAATACAATGAAATTCAGGAGTTGTCGCCTGTGCCCAGAAGTGTGCCGAGGGGGTGCAAATGAATTGGTTTTTTTACTGAACCAGTTGCTAGAAGACAAACTGGTTGCTCAGGCTAGGTGGTCATTTTCATATAGTTGGTTGTTGATCCTTATTAGGCCCATTTCCTGGATGGAACAAGAATATTATCAACCGATGGCAGTTGATGCGACAAAGGTGTGTCGAGTCGCAAGGTATCCAAACTTATGGTGGGTAGAAGAACCCAGTCGCTAGATGGACTGTGTCATCCACTTTTGGGTTTATTGGGAAGCATTGCAAGCCACAGATTTTGTCGTTCCCCAAGTATCTCCTTACACCGCAGCCAAGTATCAGCAGATCCTTCGGTTTGCCATCGGGCTCCACTATATCTACATTCAGGCACGGCAGGATCCCGATAAGCAATGGTTTCCTTTTCCATACAAATTCACGATAGAGGAATTAGATGCCATCATCCAAGGGTGGTCGACAGAGTGGTGAAATCCAGTGAGTCAAGAGGAATTGTCTAAAGAACATCCATTGGATGCCCTAGAAGAGCCTGCCCAAAAGGACCTGAGCACTCACGACTCTGACAATGAGTCATAAACAGAATCTAAGGATGTAGTGCAGCGCATGCGAGAGGAGACTCACACCAAATGGTGATAGGAATATGAAGTTAGTGGTACCAAGTCAAAGATGGAGGATCAACTGCAGCAGCTGATCAAAGAGGTCACTGACTCATCCATGGATGCAACAAAGGCGATATGAGAGTCAAACCATGAATAATTTGGTGTGGTAAGAGATCAATTAGATTCAATTTTTGGCATTATTTCTAGGTAGACATCTATGCAACCCATTCTGTAGGGCATCCCATCGATTAGCACTGAGCCCCGGTCCAGGAGCGTTCAAGTTCCCCCAACTGCGATCGATGTAGGAAATGACGAAGTTCACTAGTTGCTGCAACCGATCCAGAGCATGGCTTTGGACATGAACAAGTTGTCCACTATGGAGTTATTGTAGTTGTAGCACGTTGTTGCCTTGGAATTGGAGAAACGACAAAAAGAACTAACTAAGGGCTATGTCCAATCCTAGAACATCATAGAGAAGTTGCATAAATAGGCTAATGAGCTACATCAGGTCCAGGTGTAGCTGGTGGAAGAAAAAATTTGAGAAATCAACGCATTGAAGGTGACACAGGCTGAACTATAGTGAAAGGCTGCCGAGGAGATTACGGAACTGAAAAAGGTGCAAGACCTCCTGATCGTTGAACAGGCACAAATGTGTGCCAGGTGCGGTGAAGTTGAGCAGGTTGTTTCTGAAGCTTGCCAGCACATTTTCAAGAACATGGATGAACTCACCCCGGTCTAAAAGGCAAAGCAATTGGGGAAAACTATTGCTCAGCTTCAGGATACTAACCTGATGCTCAATGCACTAGTACAGCCGACGACAATGCCATATCAGGTTGCAAAAAGGAAAGCCTCCATTGAAGACATTGTAAATAAGTTTGAAAGCATGGAGCAAGAGGCCAAAACCATTATGGAAGTGACAACACAGTTTTGGCAGAGCATTGTCTAGGACGAGCAGCTTGATCAGCTGACTGCGCAAGTACAAGAAGCTGAAGTTCAACTGATGACCTTGAATACATCACTGAGGGCCATGCCACTGATGGTGCAGATAACACGAGCCGAGGAACTGAAGGATTTACAGCAGAGAGTTGCCCGTGCGTAGGAATGCTAACAAAAGCATCGCGCTCAGCTTGATGAATTTCAGGAAATCGATGGACAGTTGGCTGTTAAAGTAGTTTCCACATTGCAGGAAATACAAGAGCATCGACAAGCGGTTGACAGCAAGGCCCGGGAAGAGCACCCAGTGAAGCAGGATTTGACTAATTATCAGAGTACAGCTGACCAGGTCCAGCTACAGGTCCGTGAGATTGCGCAACAATTTGAATATTTCAAGGTGCATACATCGGTACACACCCTGTCAACCTAACATGGCTCTAGGGCAAGCCACAAGACTGTGTTGGGAGCCCGTTGGAAGGAGTTTTGTTAAGTGACTTGTGCAGCATCGCGGCAGCTGCGCAACCTCACGCGGTACCGCGCAAGGCCAGATTAGTGCGATGGGTGGAAGAATAACCGGTTTGAATATTTTATATGTTATTTAACCAAGTTTTGTTGTAATAGGTCATTAGAGGTTATAAGTTAGTTAGAAGTGGACCCTCAATGTAATGGCACAAGCCTATTTATAAATCTAGTTTTTCAAGTAGAAGAGACCACCGACGGAGAATAGGAGAATCGCATCAGAGGATAATTGAGACATAAGATCTAGTGCGATCTGGTTTTGTGAAGAATTCCCTATGTATCTACGATTGATCTGGTTTTGGAGAAGAATTGTGTAATGTGGTTCCTTTGTGCAAGATTAATATGATATGGTGATTGTGGCACAAATCTTGTCTTTTATTGTTGTTGCGATCTAATATGTTATGTTGTTGCGACATGTTCTATTATGATGTTGTTTTGGTATAATGTTTCTATGATTAATCTCTTTCTATTATATCAATGCAATCTGCGTTTCAACTATTGTTTGTTGCACTATGAGTAGATATGTTTTATGGACAATGCTACGATATTATGACAACTGTGTGATGTTATAATGATTGCATAAGTTCTGAATACACTCTACAAGTTAAGGAAATGGTGTAAAGTCGAATGCAAGCTCTAGATCTAGTATTTATGGTGTCCTTTCATCGGATCCTTATATCCTCCGTCCCCACTGCCAGAAACTCGGCTTCGATAGCTCTCCCTTGAACGCCTCGGGTGAGACCTCATCTCCTCCACAGACGTTGCTAGGCAGGGTAAAACCTATCTGAGCCAGTGCTCAGGGAGATTGCATTGGTGTGGCATCGACAAAGTGGGAACCCCTGTCGACGAGGCTTTGTTGGTGGGTTTCACCAACATGCGGAAACACAACATTTCTGCCCTGTTCAACTACTCTTTTCCGGTTTCTGCCTTCCTCCTTCCTTAGGTAGGTTCTTAGGGGGAGAAACACTAAATCAGAGGCATTTTGACCCTTTGATCAGGCTTCCATCCTTCATGGACTTAGGTAAAAATGCATTGAAACATACAAGGAAAATATAGACGCAAATGCAGGAAATATTCACAAGTAACTTCTACTTAAATCATTCATAGGAATTCAACATAAACATAGCCATTCATAAGAAAATACATGGCATAAACAAATGCAAATGCAGGAACATTCATCATAGAAAACTATACTGAAACATTGCAAGCATTTATCATATTCATTCATTCAGTCATTCATTCCTAAGCAACTACATTGTAAAGAAAGAATGACAGAGAATACTTATCTTGAGTGATGGAGTTTTCCCGCAACTATATATGTCGCTGCAACGTTCCACCCAACCATAGGCTAGTGTGTTAATTAATCTCTCAACACACTGCCACCCCTTAGCTAGGCAATATTTCCACAAGGAACTAGGGAAAAACAAGCTCACACATTTACCCACCTTGAATTTAAATTTGAATTTGGTATAGAAAAAATTCATCTTCTCATTGCCAATAACCACTAGTTGAGGCCAGGAGTCTTAATCAATCTCAGCATAAAATGGTGGTACTTAATGTAGTCAATCCCAAAAGATGATCTAGGCAGGTGAAAAAATAAAAAATTGGATTGTCAGCAGGATCGTTATCTCAAAGCTTACCAAATAAGACTCTGAATCCAAATATTCATTTTTACATTACTTCCTGGCCGCCAAAGATATGGCTCTAACAAGTAAATATTTGCATCTACAAAGTAGATATTATCCTAATCTAGTATATACAAATTGGACCACCTTTGCAATCCTCCAAGCATCAAAAAGGCACATTTTTTATTATTTGGAAAAAAATAATTATAAACCTTTTAAATTAGTAAACAAAGGAGAAATTCAATTATATATTTATTAAATTAAACTTGGGAAAAATTCAATAATACACTATAAGAAAATACTTAATCTAAATAAAGAAACAATAAGGATGCCGCCATTGGAATTCACATCCATCTGAAACACGGAGGCAAGAATGGAGGCGAACCTCCTGCCACCTATTCCTATGCCCACCAGTTCAACATAGTAGAATATTTCAAGCTTCGGGTTGCTCAAAAGTGGTGTAAGAACTCCAACTTTGGGTATTGAAGTTGCACCGAAGATTAGGGAACTGGCCATTCCAGACGATATCCTGTCAACTAAATAGTAATAAAATTGTTTGTTGAACTAAGTTCAGGTCTATGATGGGAACTACAAACCCCCTCGGCCCAAACCCAGAAACCCAACAATCCCAACAAAGATCCCTTCATTGTCGTGGCCACAACCGAGAGCCATTTTTCTAATAACTTGGCCTCTGACTGTGAGTGTTTTTGTGGAGAAATCCCCCACTATAAGATACCCATCCCCATAGGAGACCTGGTATTTGCAATACCTATTATTTTTGCAGCCACTGATGTCTAGTTTCTTACATAGCGTGGTCACACATGGAACATGTCTGTAATAGGATAAGGATTTAGGATTGCAGAGAGGATCAATTTGGGTATATAATTTGCTGCATAAAAACACTGAATCCACATTATATCACTATGAGTGTCCACCACCATGTAAGCATAGTGAGGTTGGGTACCCACTCCTAGTCTTGTGAAATATTCTCCATTGCCCTATGCCATCCCAGAGATTATAGATTTGTTGAAGGCCTGGCCATTGAATCCAACATAGATGCTGGAACCATTCAATGGATTTATCTCAGCTTTGCTAATTCCCATTGCAACAAGTTTCATGCAGGCATTAATGAAAGTGACTCTAGCAGCGTCTCGCTTCAATCTCTCCAGCAATATCTCCTTCACCGTGCTTCCATTTTTGTTGCTCAATGAGTCTCTATGAACTACCTGAATAAAAACTTTGTCTTTCTCCTCACTATACACTATCTGGCTCCTTTCTTGAGCACTATATTTAGATGAAGCAACACTGTGCTTCAGCCATTGATAATTCTCTCGCAGAGGAAGACACGAAACATAGTAAAAATAGTGCCAAATCCGCAAAGACCATCATAAAATTTTCCACGGTGCAAACTCCTATGAGGGATTCAGAGATGCATATAATCATATATACAACTAAAAACCTAGTTGGTTCCTAGTGGATTCCTCAATAAATTTGAAGGTATCACCCGGCCAGAAGCACAAACACTAAAGTGGGAATGAAAAACAAATGAAGCAATACGTGTGAAAGACTTTAAATTCCCATACGATAATTAAATAAATTAATGAATGAGACCTGGACCCAATGCCCCCTTACCTTGGCAGACTGACTTGAGTCTCAAGAAGGCTCCCCAAGATCGAGAATCCTCTGAAACCTTTGTTTGGTTTAGTGGATGTAGATCAATGGGATTTTATCACCAGCGTAGATCCAAATCCTAGGCTCTATCAAGCGCCGAGAGGGATCGAATCTCTTCTTAGGTATCCATCGATTTGATTCAAACCAAAAGACACATATTTTTATTTAAGGTTCACATATAATATTTTTATTATTAATATTTAATATTATTTACAACCGACATATAATATTTATTATTATTATTTATTTTATTAGGAATGAACATTACAACGTTTTCCCATACAAGATTTTAAACCACATGCAAGGCCCTCCTACAACCATGGGTTGTTTAGAAGGCCTTGCACATGGTCTTAAAACCATTTGCAAGGCCCTCCTAAACCATGTACAATAAAACCATGGGTTGTTTAGGAGGCCCTGCACATGGTTTATAAATCATGTACAATAAAACCATGGGTTGTTTAGAAGACCTTGCACATGGTTTATGTGCAAGTCCAACATTTTTTTGAGGATAATTCAATTTTTTATTTTTTATTATTTTGTTAGATAGGAACATTACAACATCTCCCCCATATTGTGTTTTTTCGTGACCCACATTTTTTTTACGGATAATTAAATTTTTACTTTTTTTATTGTTTTGTTAGGTAGGAAGATTACAACATCTCCCCCATATTAGGTTGTTCTTTTGGCCGACTTTTATTTTGGCCTATAATTAAAAAAAAATTATTAATAAAAATAATGTTACGTAAAGTTACAAGATCTCCCCCATACTGGGCTGTAGAGCGCAATCATAATTTGTAATGTTTGTCTATGCATTAGTTACTATTTATTTTTAAAATATATATATATCAATTTGGAGATTACACTTGTCTATTTTCCTCTAATAAAAGAATAAACATAAATACTAATCCACCCCAAATTCTCTCATTTTATTTCTCTATAATAGAGAACAAATATAAATACTAATCCACCCCAAATTCTTTCATTTTATTCCTTAATAGAGAACAAATATAAATACTAATCCACCTAAAATTCTAAAATATATAAAAATAAAATACAATCTTAGTAACCAACAAATTTCACAATTCCCACAATTTTATTTAATTATTGACAATGCTCCACTGTCAATTATAGATATATAATAAAAAATATAACAAAGTTTATAAATAACACCAAAGCCAGTCAACTTGGACCCAATGAAACTGAAGAGCATACAGAAAGGTAAACGCCAATATGCCACTGAACACAAATTAAACCATAGAAGGGAGTTCATAGTTAACAAACTCGAGATTAAGAACAACCATGGTCTGGCTCACGTGGATCAGCTTGAGAGCTAGCGTCATCAAAGAGGAGAGCATGGTTTAAAGTATCATATTCGGATCTGATGGATGATGATGATAGCCTTGGCATTTTGATTCTTATGAACACTGCCTTGAACTTGCACAAAATATGATGCCTGCTACAGCTACTTATTTTTATGCAAGATCCCAACTTGAAGCAATCACCGTCATCGATTAAAAAACCTTTGTAGACGTGAGCCTTTAATTTGGCAACGACCCCACCATGGAGAGGCCTTCAGTGCCTGCCTGAAGATACAACCGGTCTCTTCTTTTGAGAGGTTTCTCCATGCTCAAATTCATCACGGATAAGACGATAACTATCAGTGAAAGAATATCCCATGTTGATAATTAATGAAATCAACAGATTTCATCCTATGCTTTGACGCTCTTTCAAGATCTCTTTATGTTTCACTGATACAGAATGAAGTACTAAAGAAGTTATAATTGATTATTAATAAGCTATTAAGGACCAAATTATAATAATAGATTATTCTTCAGATATCAAAAACTGTTTTCGAGATTTTCTCTTTTATTTTCCTCGACTTTCTCCTCACCGCATTAGTATTTAGATAACAATACTATTTTTCTCCACTTTAATCTTTATTATTCTCCAGTCTGTCTGGTTCTCTACCATTTAAAGCTCAATGCGTACTTCCACACAACGAAATTAGTAACAATATTATTTTTTTCGACTTTATTCTCTACTATTCTCCACTCTGTCTGGTTCCATTTAAAGCTCAATGCATACTTTCACACAACGGAATTTCCTATATTATGAGAAAAATTTCAAAGAAAGCGTTGATTGATCTTCCAAGCACGAATTTCATCTAATCCGTTCGCAAGATATTGACATTTGTTTCCATCAAATACATAAGAACTCACCTGTTTATTCTATCTCCTCTCTGTTCATCAACAAGAAAAATTACATATTTGTACAGCCATGATATTTTTCTCAACCATCAGACATCAGAATTTTGATCAAGATGGACAACTATTACAAAACCCAGATGCTTGTATAGCTCCATATTTATATAATTATATAAGAAAATATCAATTCCAATTCATTGCTTTAAAGGCTGCCGCAAAAAATTAGAATCTCGAGTGCTCGAGTGTTTGGGAAAAGGCTGCAGAAAAAAATAATAGTTTCTTGTAAAAAAAATAATAGTTACTTTCACTATTATATTTTGCTGACATGTTAGTAATGTTACATCACGTGACAAGATCTCCCCCATACTGGGCTGTAGAGCGCCTCTCGGCGCAACAACTAGTTAGCTCAAATTCTCAATGCAATCTTGTAGTTTAACTTTGATCCTTGGGTTTTGTGGGGTAGACCAATGAGAGTTTGTTGCAAGTAACCCAAATTTCATTCTCAGTGTAATCATGTAGAGAATCTACCTGAGGAGTTTCTATCCAGATCAATACTCCCAATTTGTCTAGTGGATGTAACCCAGAGTTGATTCGAAATGCAGCCTTATAAGGATTCTATTAGCTTAGTGATAGAGTAACCTATCCAATTTTATCAAATGGGCATCTGACTTAGTAAGAGAGTGCTCATCCAATGTTGTTTTCTTTGTTTCTTCATTCATTATTAAGGGCTCAAATATCCCATCATCTATTCTCGGTTTGAGTGTGAGTGGCTACTTATATTAATGTAAACCATGCTCTGAGTACCTCTTAGGAATGCAACAAGCCATTTATGGGATTGACTGAAATCCAAATATGCTTTTCAAATAAATTTCTGGATCAACCCAATAAATAAGATTTGGTATTTGAATTGTTCCACAGATCTTGTGCACTGGTGTTCACTAGTTGCAACCCAAAGAGAAAAATATACATTTCGAAACATACAGTAAGCTTCCAGGTGCATGTAAGACCTCAAAGTCATTGTCTTGGTTGAATTTAAAACTCTATGTTGGTAGGAATTAATTCAAATAAACTCAACTCTCAATTTTTGTAGCATCTCAAAAATCCTTGGGTAAGGCAGCTATCTTACCAACCAAGCAAGATAGTTCGTTCTCCCTCGACGTCCAAGGTTGAACAATTTTGGAAGAATGAGAATTTATATTATATTATGTTATGTAATTTCACGGGGAGAAATATAAATATGTGGCATCAACATTCTATTATACGTCTCTATTTGTGATAAATTATTCAATAGACTGATAAAGCTAAAAGGGTTTTCACTATGGTTGATTTTTATGTAGACTAGTTGTTTACTGGTGGAGTTTACTACAACTAGCCTAGTTTATTTCTCAATGTATTCGTGTATGGGCTTTACATGAAAATACTAGTTATAAGAGTGGGCTTGGAATAACAAGTATTCCTCACAAACTGAGAATATAGAGTTTCGGGACTACAGAATTGTCAATACCATACTCAATGCATGTATAAAACCAAGGCCAAGCATGGAATAGAAAATCTCTTTGGCTGAGAAGTACCTGAAAGTATAACGATTTGAATGGGAATATATAGGAATCATTATGATATTCTAGGCCCTCCATCAGAGTTTGAAATATTGCAGACAAGGAATGAAAAAGGAGGTAGCTTTGGAACCTCTTAAGAATACAATAAATCTTGAAGGTTCAGCCATGCATGTGCGCGCGTATCTGAATTTTATTAGTGTAGTATTCAATCAATAGGAGAATCTTTTGATAAAAATAGAGGAAACAATAAGTGGGCTTTTAAAACTAAAGTCGGACATGTGTGTGGAGAACAAAGAAAAATCGAATTACAGTTTGATTATTCTGGAAGTACAAATATTCACTGGGATACAATTGCCTCAAGTTAACTGATTCTAGCCGGGTTTTCCTTGGTTTTATGTAGCACAAATGTACTCATATTACAATATCGCAAAAATTGAAGTCCTACTAAGATGCAATACATAGAATATTGGAAAAAGATAGAAATGTAAAATCAAACACTAAGACATAAATCCACCAAGCTTGTTGTCAGTGATAAATCCCCACCTCCAAAGGCCAACCCAAGTTTGCAGTTGCCAACGACTAAAGCATGGATTCAACAATGTTGTCTAGAATTTTCTTTGAAAAGACATTGGTTGTTTCTTTTGGAGAATCTAAGGGAACAACTACGCACACTGTATTTTTTATCAAATCATTTGCAACAATAGTTTTCCCACTATATTCTCGTCCACACACTGTAGGATGTCTGGCACAAAATGATCATTTTCTGCTTACGCCATCTCTTCGTTGAGTCTTGGGGCACAAATTGTTAGTCCTATGTCACCTACATAGACTAATAAGAAGCAAGATAAATCAAGATTTAAATAATCCCCCCCCCAAAAAAAAAATTGATACAAACTATAGAAAAACATTTGAAATATGAAAAATGTGAACGTGACTCCTAAATTAATTCACCTAAGTGAATCATATATATCCCCTATTGAGGACATAACTATCAAGAACATAAAAAACCCATTTTTACTTCCTTTAAGAAATAATAAATTAAGATAAACTAAGATTTATGGTATAAGAGTGAAGGCCAATGGAATATATGAAAATAACAAACAAATGTATCCATTTGATATGGTTTAGAGTATAAAATCCTTCAAAACTAAAACCAATAACTATATTCCCAAACATACAGTAACAGCGCCACCTAATCCCACCTCGTGTTTCTTATTTTACTCTTATTAGTCCCTGCCAAAGGCCAGGGTACTATTGTTTTTTATATGCCTAAAATTTTCGGAACATATAGTACATCACTGAAATGACCATTTTCTATTGGAACTGTTCCAGATCCTACAACACTTGGAGATCTATCATCACCAACAAATATTTGTTTGGTGTTACATTCATGCATAGTAGAAAATATGGCTTGATCCTTAGCCATATGATAAAATGCTCCAGAATCAATGAGCCATTCATTTGAAGTAGAAAAAGAAGATGCAGTATAAGAGTAACCAAAAGCACAAAGTGCATGTCCATGAGAGTTAGATTCTGAAGATGAATCTATGTTGATGTGGTGTTTCATTGTTGCTTCCAAGGCTGCCATCTTCTTGAAACACTTAGATTCATCATGATTATCTTTCCCACAAAAATTGCAATGACACTCAGTCTTCTTTCCTTTTTGCTTAGATCCTTTGACATTTTTTAAAGAAGGAGCTAACTCAGAGGGTTTGGGACCCTTGTTGTTTGGCTTATTATTGTGAAAATTTTGTTTCTTGGGAGGCTTGGACTTTTCTTTCGGTTGGGACAATAAGGCTTTCCTAGATGTATCTGCATTGTTAATTATTCCAAGATGAATGAGCTTATCTTGCTCTCTAATTAAGGAATCACAAAAGGATTCAAGACTAAGATCTTGATAGCTAGCTACAGTCAATGATTATTTCATGGAGTAGAATGTAGATACAAAAACAGAATATGCAGGTCCAAGTTTGGAAAGAATATGATAAATAAATTGTTTGTCTTCTTTCTTAATCTTGCATTCTGCACGTAAGAGTCTAAGAGTTTTATACTTAGATAAATAGTCTTGAATACATGAAAAATCATTTGGATTCAAGGATAGCAACTCATTCTCAAGTTGATGACTCTGAATTTCTTTATGTTTACCAAACACAGATTCCAACTTTTCTCAAGCTTTATCAGGTTCATCAATTCCAGATATGTGGAATCGCAAATCAGTAGAGATTGACATCCCAATCAATCCACGAGCTTCATCACATCTATTTGCCCATTTAATTTTCTTATCATCATCAGTGGGTTCTGTTTCTTTCCCTGACGTTATCCTGAAAAGTCCCCTACTTCGTAGAACATCCTCCATACGAGTTTTCCATGAGAAATAGTTAGAACTTGTAAGTATAATATCATAAGGGGCGGCCATACTATACAATAATGGCTGAAAAAAATAGAAACTAACTATTTGGTTGCAAAGAGCTCAAAAAAATATGTGATTTAAAAAAAACGGCACTAAAAAATGATTCTGGATGATGAAGTTATGCTTGATCAAAGAAAATGTTGAAGATGTCCCCAATAGTGATGTGGCAGATATTAACTGAACCAACTAAAAAAAAGAACCCCCTTCTTCCCAAGATCAACCTTTGACAATCACTTTACAATAAAGTTGCTTTGAAATGAATCACTTTTGTAGAATAAGTGAGGTTCACTTTTACAATAATATTACTTTTAAATAGTGCAACAATAAATTAAAAGACTTAAGTGACTCACTTTTTATTTTATTTTATTTATGTGAGATGCACTTTTACAATAAAGTAACTTGAAAATAGAAATTTCATGCACTAAAAAGTAGCTTAATAAGACTTGAACTCAAGACCTATTAAGGAATAAAGCAACTTTGGACCAAGTGAGCTAAGTTTAAAAGGTACATAAAAGAATGGAAGGAGGAAGGGGTTTTTATTTTTTATTTTTTTTACTCTTCTCTCTCGTTCTCCGTGCTTGCCTTTTTTTCTGCAAAAAAAAAAAAAAAATTCCACACAATGGGGTTAGATCTTGGTTAGCTTACCTGAAAAGTGTACATTTTCAATTTTTCTCGTTGTTTCTAATTTGCCATGATCGCACAGGGTGCATGGCAAAGAGCATACGTAGCCAAGAAGACAAGAAAACAACTTTTCCTTGTTGTTTCTGATTCACCGCGATCGTGCAAGATGCATAGCAAAGAGCATACGCAATCAGGGAAGGCAACAGTCTGAGACTAAAAAAAAAATATCTAATAATAAAAGTGATAAGATATGAGAGATTTAAAAAAATAAATCTGTCACTGTAACATTATACCTTCAGATTTGCCGAAACGGGAGTTTCTGAAACAAACGGAAACATTTTTCGATGAAACGAAAACTATTTCCCAATGGAAACGGCACTTTAGATGCAATGGAATATCTCCCACAAGCCAAAAATGCACACAAAATCCAGAACCAGAAACCCTTTCAAAGTTTCGGCGACACCGGTTCCAGATCTAGATCAAAACCGAAAGTGGCTCTTCATAAAAGCTCTGATACCATGTTTGGGTACACAGGGTACTCCCAAAAGAACAAACACCTTAAGCAACTGCTTCACACAAATATATCACAGATCAACACACCGATGTGTGTCACATGGTTAAAACCCTCAAGAGGGAAACAGTCCATGGCCCCAGCCAAATAGCTACTTGGAGCAATTTATTATGCAAAAGAAAGAAAGTTACATGAGCTTCTCATAATAGATCAACTAGCCAAGGACCCTCTATTCTCTTTAAATAGAGATAATAGACCAATCAGGTGTTAAGCCACGGATCAATGGTAGGTATGATCTAAGAGAAGTTGAATCGTCCGATCACTCTATGTCTAGAACATATCGTGACCGTCAGATTAGAATATTTACAAATGTATACTAATGCATACTAAAGAAACACACTTTTACCTAACGGATATATTACACAAGTTGATCTTAACTAACTCCTAAGTGTCTAAATATCCTAACAATGTTCTAATGTTTTCTGTATAGTTTCTTAATTAATTCATTATTAATTCCAAAACATATTGTTTTTCTCATCTACTATTGGTTGATAGTTTTAGGCGTTATTGTTGGGTCGACATCGTAGATCTTGGAAATGGGGTTGTTAGTTAATGCAGATATTAAAATCCATTGAAAATTGAATTGGTTAGTCAGCTTGCACTGCCCTTTCATGTTGACACCCACTTCCCACTACCATCCATCACCATTTGCATTAATGAAATAATTATTAAAATCAATTAAGTGCATACATATTGATCAAACCATGACATCTGAATTAGAAATATTTTCTCCTAAGTAAATGCATCGATCAAACCATCGTCTCAAAATTTCGCCGCTATTATCCATGTCTCTAGGAATCTACACCTGAAACCTTTGTTGATGCAATTTACTTGCATATTCAAAACCTTGATTTCGGTGATGACATGCTATTATGTTTTCTCTACCTTATGCACGAGATGCAGGCAATTTCGCTCCTTCATTTCTTAATATGAAATAGATGATATGATATCTACCTTATGCAGGAGATGCATGTTATCTACCTTATGTAGGAGATGCAGGCTATTCACCACTTAGTTGCATATACTCCATGTATCTTTGGTTCTTTCATTGCTCAGTCTGCAATAGATGGCAGGATATGTATCTTTGAATCCTTCACTGCTCAATATACAATAGATGGTAGGCTATCTACCTTATGCGGGATATGCAGGAAATTCACCATTTACTTGCGTACTTCAGGTATCTTTGTCTCCTTCATTTCTCAATCCACAATAGATGATAGGATATCAATAATTTGCAATTGGAATACTTTCTAAAGAAATTGAAATTAGGGAGCTATTGTATTTTCTCTTATGCAGGAGATGAAGATCCATACCTTATGTAAGATATCCACACCTTATGTAACATATCCAAACGTTGTGTAAGAGATCCACGACCCTTGGAGATGGCACCGATGGAAGATGAATTTATCTAGCAGCAAATCTACAGCCTGGATGACAAATCAAACCTGGGATATGCAACCTCGAGGTGCATATAAAACTAAACCTGGGTTTAGATGGATCTTGGATAGTTAATTCTCCAAGAGAAATGAGGCATGTGCTACAATATACAACCTAAAAGGGGGGTGGATGGGGGTGTAGGTGATCCATCCTCTCTTCCTGTATATGTGTTTGGGGTCATGTACCTCACTGCTACCAGAGCATGTTTGGTAAGCACTAAATTTAATGTGTATGAAGGATTATTCTTAAACCTTTAATCATAAGGTTCTGATCCATAAATCCTTCCCACTACTTACAATCCAAACCAATCCCCCCCCCCACCCCACAATACCTCATTACACATAAACAAATTGAAGTATTTCCACATACACATCTACCTACATATTGAAATAAATAGCAGCGAGATATTCTCTATATTCTTTATGCATTTTCCTCTACTTCCACTTCTTATGATACGTCTATTAATTCCCCCTATCAATTTTTAAGTATGTAGCAAGAATATATATATATATATATATATATATATATATATATATAACTTATATTTGTGAGTATACCCTTGCCTTTGCTTGTGAGGATAAGTAAACAATTGGATCTGCGCTCATTCCTTCTCATTTATTCTTATAACCTTGATGTTTCTTTCTCAAATTCCAATACATAGTCATAGCTATAATATATTTTTCTTTATTTTCATTTGTATCTTTATATCTAACCAGTGGTTCTAGAATTGCACTAAATAAGCTCAAATGTAAAAATCCGCTGGTAAATATATATAACTGGAAAACATATCAGCTACAACGAACAATAGAAATGGACCTATAAAAACTATCAGCTATATTTCCGGCAACAAATCTTCTTTATCCCATAAGAACATACTTTATTTTCGCCTATGTGTATGCATTCACAGGTTAAGTTCTAGAACCCTCTCACATTTCCACTTTTTCCTATGGAGAGGATAAGGGATATGCCTCTACTATTCGCGAGCTAGGAGCTTGGCTCCTGCTCTATGTAAATGGCGTTCACTATGATATATTTAGTTTTATCCCTTCATGACTTCAATACATGTTAATGGTGATGAGGTGGCTTAAAAATAGTCTACCTAGTTGTATTATTGTTGTGGTTTTTCTTGAAGGTTGTGGGATGCACTCGACAGATTCTCTAGATGTCAAGCTATTGGCTTATGATCAGACACGTTATTGAAAGTCTGTAATGGTTTCACATTTAGATTTACATTGTTATATTGACTCACAACCCTAATCATTTGTCATTGTCTGCACAAATTTTGTAAGTGTCGAGACTCGTGGCTCCCATGTCATGACTTTCATGGGGAGGCTAGTGTGGGTTTCGGGAAAGCTATCCTTTCAGCCTGATCTGAAATAGATATATTTATAGGTTCAACTAGAATTTTCATGCCATAGTTTTTTAATTGAATTCAAGGCATGTGTTCTCGCCTAACTAACTATTATAACCATGTTTTGTCTCTAGAATTAACCTTGGATTGGGTCATTAGTAAGAAATTTAAATCAAATAATAAATCACTTATGCAATGGATGAGCACCCATTGCATGACTATTGTATCTTATGGATATTTTGTTTATATTTTGTATCGTTTTACAAGTAAATTTTGTGAATACAAACCCAGAATCGAAACTTATAGTCTTATTATGTAAATATGTTGGTTCTTGCACACAGCTTATTAAATTGAAGAGGAAGACGAATCGTACATGTTGTATGCACAGTGATTCAGGAAGGAAAGAATACATGCTTATGCGGGTGGAAGGGCATACCAAAAAGAAACTTCTAGAAATATCCTATTTCAAAGACCTCCTAGGAACTTACTTAATATCAAAGGATTTATTGGAAACCATTTGGGAATGAGACCTTCTGTCAATTTTGCTTGGTATTTTCTATTTACTGGATTTACTATTGTCTCCAATTAAAATGGGATAGTGTACAATATGAAATATGTGCTTAACTGAGATTGGAGGTCTCGGTAACCAAAAGTATATATTTCATTTTGTTGAGAGAAAAAAATGCAGAGCGAGGAAAGCTGCAAGTTGGGCGTGAAAGCGCGAAGCTCAAGGATTCTATTGTGCTCTTGCTAGTATTCATCATTTCCTTGAGTGGCTTTTGGATTGGTTTATTGTTCATAAGGATTTTTCTTGATTTGATATTGTTAAATCATAAAGGGGGGGGGGCTCCTTTCCAATTTAAATAAATACAAGGGTTAATATAATAGCATACGCGTTGAAGTGATTGTTATTGCATGCCTAATGCTTTAACAATTAATAACTCCTTACCGCCAACACCTTACCGACTGAATGTTAATAACGACTTTTGAAGAATGAACTCTTGCCTAGCTTATTGAATTACGAAACTGATTTTTTCAGACACTTACCTCTCTACCTAGATCACACCTCACCCAGAGCTTTGAATCACGCTTTCTCACATGCTGTCGGGATCACAATTACATGCCTACCTGGAGCTTTGAACGGGAATGGAAGCACTTTCTTATGCACACAATACACTTATTAAATTGAAACCATGGAACTACATATTACCAAGATAGTCCAACCTCATGCACTTACAGTTATTTATGTTATTCTACCAATTAATGAATGACTTTGATTTCTCGGGACAATCCTATTCCCTATTCCTTATTAGTGCAGGTTAATTCCACCAAACTGTTGAGAATATAGTTGCCATTGATATCAAAGGAGCTCACAAATGACAAAGGAATAACCAATAGAAATGGTAGCAGGATGAAATCAGTAAAAGACAAAGGATCCATTACATGGATTATCATTAATGTCAAAGGATTTCAACAATGACAAAGCAAAATCAGTAACAGGGTTGATGACAAGGGAAAATCAATAACAAGGGTCGATGGCAGGAGAAAGATCTACAAAGAAAGAAGTGGAAGATCCATAGATCATAACTGAAGATCCATATATTAGACAGATCTACGGCTGGATATTAATTTCGCAAAGTGGAGTTGCAAATGAGATAAACAGATATACCTCGTCCATATTCTTTAATATCTTATGGTGGAGATCGAATCTGGTTGAAGATCAACGGATAAGGTAAATTTCGTTGATTTATTAGCGAGTTAGATAAAAAGGACAATGAGTTGCGAAATCTGAAACTAAACTCTGGGAATAGGATCGAGATCAACGGATAAGGTTGATCATTGAAATAGATCAATGACCGTCAATGAGTTTTCTTGGAGATGTTGTATGGTCTAAGAAAGTTTTGATGTGCATGAAATTTCTATGATATTGGCTTCATCTTATTTGAAGTCCACTGTTGATTGATGGGGATCCTGATCCAAAGACGATAAAGACATTTCGTTGGGTTAAGTGACTGGAGGTTAACGAATTCTGATGGGTGTGGAATTTCCATCAAATACAGTTTAATACATTTGGAGTCCATCGTTGATCCAACCAAATCTCGATCCGACGACCCTCAAGGGATTTCGCAGATTTAAATAGTAAGCTAGTTAATGTTTTGGATGGGAGAAAAATTTCATTGAGAAATAGTTTACTGACAACGTGGATGGTCTAGATTAGTTGAGAGAAATGCGGAAACCAATTTTGAGAAGATCAACGATGAATAATGATTTCAGCACAAAGAAAATGGAAGATCCACAAATCCGCATTTGATCATAGATCGATGGTTAGGATTTAATCCACAAGTAAATATATGGTGGTGAAGGAATTTCGCATAAAGAAAAGTGAGGATCTACAATCCACATTAGATCGTAGATCGACGACTAGGAGTGAACCCACAAAGAAATCAACGATTCAAAAGAAAAGTGGAAAGCAGAAGGCAGAGAATCGCAAAAAGACTTTGGGAAATGTCACAGTTCCCTACCCAAAATCTGGAAAGTGGAAGGCAGAAAGATGAAGGAGGAGAATTACGAAGAGACTTTTGGAAATGTCACAGTTTCGCTACCAAAAATCCGGAAGATCGACAGTTCGGAAAACATCTGCATAAGATCGACGATGCGGAAATATTGGTGCAGAAAGCAGAAATCTCAAAATGACATGTTGAAAAGGTCACAAACCCGCAATCTGCAATCCAAAATATTGACGATTAGGATAGCACTTGAATGAGATATATTATGTGGAAATATTGGTGCAGAAAGCAAAAATATTGAAATGACATGTTGAACAAGTCACAAACCCGCAATATGTAATCCAAAAAAATGAGGGTCAGGATAGCACTCGAATGAGATCGACGGTGCCGAAATATTGGTTTGGGAAGTGGAAATCATGGAATTATATTTGAAAAAATTCACATGTCTGATATCTGAGTTCCATATTAGATCAACGGTCATTGAGAGCTCGAAAAAGATCAACAGTGCAGAATGATTGGTGCGAAAAGTGGAAATCGCGGAATGATATTTGGAAAAAGTCACATATTCGCTATCTGATTTCTATCTTAGATCTACGGTCAGGAAAATGCTCGAAATGAGATCAACAACTCAGGATGATTGCGAAAATAGGGATTAAAGAAGAACACGACTGGAAGAATAAACTGTAAATCAATTAACAAGGAATTGTTTTAGTTGTTTTGAATAATCATGACGGAGGTAGATGACTCTATGAATCAGTAATAGAATGAGTAATTAATGTCTCATGAAGAGGCACGATCAAAGAATTAAATGGCACAATTGTGAGAGATGCATCCACAGGAAACATGAAGGTATTTATACATAGAGGGATGAGTGAGAGAAATTGTCTATGTGGTCCAGATTAAAGAAGTAGAAGTAGAGACCAGTGAGTGTTATAGAGATTGAAGGGTAAAGAAATATGGAAGATTACTGAAAACATATAGGGTGGCAGGGTGGCTCTAGGGAAGCAAACAGGAATGTAGGGGATTGTATCCTCCTTCTAGCAGAAGCTGGTAAATAGGGTGTAGTAGCATCATGTCAGTTGTTGCTGACAAAACATGGGGTTGTAGCATCCTTCCAGCAGAAGCTGGTAAATAGGGTGTAGCAGCATCCTGTCAGTTGTAACTGACAAAATAGGAGGTTGTAGCCTCCTTCCAGTAGTTGTTGGTAAATAGGGTGTAATACCATCATTGTCTATAGTAGCAGGGAAAAACTATTTGTAAATAAAAATTTTGCAGTAATAGGAAGTATTGGTGGTTTACCCAATTGGGCTTCCATGATAAATTTGTGTTATGTGTGTCATTGTTGATTATTTATTTTAATAATTAAATTGAGAAAGTGGTTTTAAATTTTAAAAAGTTACAATATTGATTCACCCCCCCCCACCCTCTCACAGTATTGTCCAATATTTCAACAATTGGTATCAAAGCAGGTTCCTTCACCACAATTTAACCACTGGAAGGTAGATCATATTTAAAACCACTATGGATCAACAATAAGGTTTAGCCACCAACAAACCTTCATTATTCACAGGAAAAAATTATTCATACTGGAGTGTGAGAATGAAGTGCCATTTGATGTCCCTTGGATGGAAGGTTTGGGCAGCAATTGAGAAAGAGTATAAAATAGATGACAAAGCACCTACATACCCAGAGGAACTAGGCCAATATGAAGGTAATTCCAAATCCCTAAATGCAATCCTTAATGGGTTGACGAACTCTGTATTTTACAAAAGTTATGCGATGCAAGACTACCAAACAATATTGGGATAAATTAAAAATTATCTATGAAGGAGCATCTAAAGTCAAAGAATCCAATATTTAGACATATAAAGGGCAGTTTGAGAGCCTTAAAATGAAATAAGAGGACAATATTGGGGAATACCTTCTAATATTAGATGAGGTTGTCAATGCTATTAGAGGTCTTGGAGGAAAATTAAAAGAAAGAGAAGTGGTGAGCAAGGTACTAAGAACATTGCCAATGAAGTATGACTCAAAAGTGTCCACTCTAGAAGAATGGGATGACCTTGATGACATGACAGTAGATGAACTACATGGGATATTCACTGCATATGAGATGAGGATAGGACATAATGAACCCTCAAGAAAAGAGACAACATTTAAAGCCCTATCCAAGAACCAATTAGAGAACCTAGATGATGAAGAAGCTCTTTTCATCAATAAACTTGAGAGAGGTATTGGGAAATACAAAGGAAAGCTACCCTTGAAATGTTTTAACTATGGAAGAATTGGACATTTTTCCAATAAGTGTCCTTACCCAAAACAATATTAGAGTGATCATGAATAATCTTGTTGTCATAAGGATAAGACCATGGGTAAGAAGAAGTTTAAGAAAAAGAAGAAGAACTTTTATTCCAAAGAAGATAGTGACGATAAAAGTGAAGATGCATAAATCCTATTTATAGGGACATCAAATTTAGATGAGGAATCATAAGTGGACATAGAAGCTCAATGAATCATAATTTAATTTTAAATAAAAATTAATTTTTCATTAAAAAAAACTATAAATTTATATAAATGAAAAAATATTTTTAAATTTATCACCGTCTTAAATATTACTATCATACCATCATAGCATTAAACTAGTATCTATGATTATAATTTAAGATTGAATAGGTAAAACCCAAAATTCCTCAATGTAAATCTTGAGAAAATAGGTTAATTTTTTCGCTTTTACTGTATCCATACAAGTCAACTAAGTTAGTCTCTTGAGAGTGTGTAATCACACTACTATCATTTTCATCTATTCATATAAGAAACTGCAAATCAATTTGATTAAGTTCCACTGAGTACTTGACAAGAGGGCTATATTAATCACCAAGAATAATGATAAGACTTTTACCTTAAATATAAAATCACTTTTTGTTCACCATTAAGAATCCATCAAACTACTATCACTCGAATACAATTCTACATAAGTGAATCTTATTTGAAATAGATATAACCATTACATTAGTCACTAGATTGTCCCTCGAATGGGATAGCGATTACACATTACCCCTTCCTCTTATTACCTCGATGTATTTCGTAGCCTCAGGACACAGTTTCTGCATCCACCACTTATAGTCATGCAACCTCAACATAATTATTAGAATCAGGTAAATTGAATCCATATAACAAGGTTAATTGTTAAAAAACTAATTAAACAGATATGTAACAATTACTCTACACTGTCTTTCTAGATCCATCCCAATGCCCTTCCATCAACGAGTAATAGATTTTGCATCCAACACTCAATATACATATTAGTACTATAAAACATGTAAGCTGCATGATAATTTATATAAACAAAATTAAACATTATAGGTGGTTCTTTAATGCTACTTAAGCTTGGGAGACTGAAAACATGTCTACAACTTTCCTCCCAACCATAGGCTTCATTCGACGTAGGTTGGTCCATCTAAATCCACCCTTGAGCTGGGCGACAAATACACTAAGGTTCGGGACACAGTTAACTCCTTTGCAAGGATTTTGTGACAAAGTATAATCCTCAATTCAAGATAATGATATAAATAAATAAATATATACTATTTCACATATATATTTCATCTTAAGTTCTATTTATTAGTCTATCAAATCAATACATCTATACCTATACAACCAATAGTATATTTGCATATATCTATGCAATGCATGAACTATATATATGCGTGTGTGTGTGTGTGTAATATTAAAATAACTCATTGCATGTTCCAACTTGTTGACAATGGAGTATCAACTCTCGACAAAGTATAATCCTCAATTCAAGATGATGATATAAATAAATATGAATATATATTATTTCACATATATATTTCATACTTAAGCTCCATTTATTGATCTATCAAATTGATGCATCTATACCTATACAACCAATAGTATATTTGCATATATCAATGCAATGCATGAACTATATATATATAATATTAAAACAACTCATTACATGTTCCAACTTGTTGACAATGGAGTATCAACTCTCGACAAAGTATAATCCTCAATTCGAGATGATGATATAAATAAATATGAATATCTACTATTTCACATATATATTTCATACTTGAGTTCTATTTATTAATCTATCAAATCAATACATCTATACTTATACAAGGAATAGTATATTTGCATATATCTATACTGTGACCAAAACACAGCCAAAAGTATCAATTTCCAGATCTTAATAAAATAACAAATCATTGTTAATGAAATATCAATTTTCAGATCGTAATAAACTAACAAATTGTTGGCAGTGGAGTATCAACTCCCAAATCTAATCAAGACCCAAATGCAACCAATGAGTATATATTTCTAGATCGTAATAAAATACCAAATCGTTGGTAAAGGAGGAATTCAATTCTATATTAAACCATAGACTCTGATTTTAAACAAAAATGCTGGCAATGAGGAAATCAAGATTCAAATTCCAGATCTAACACATTCGCTGGAAAATGGAGGAAATCAATATTCAAATTCTAGTTCTAACACAATCACTGACAAATGGAGGAAATCAAGATTCAAATTCCAGATCTAACACAATCGCTAGCAAATGGAGAATTCGATTCTCAACAAAATCGTTGGCAAGGAAGAATAGGTCCAGTTTTATAATAAAACAAAAAACGCTGGAAAGAATTCTTACATTCAAATCCAAACCATATTGTAAAGATATCGCAGGCACGATCTCTCATAATCAAATCCAAACTAAAAAGAAAGGAAATTGCATACAAGTTTTCTTATAATCCGATCCAACAGTAATGAAAGGAAAATCGTAGTCAAATAGATCCATTTGTTAGATTGCAGACATTGGATATGCATATACGATCCATTTTGGAATTAATTCATAGATCGTAGACGTTAAATTTACATATACCTTTAAATGATAGAATTTCAGTTAAATAATCCTCAAAACCTCATTCTAATTGAAACGTAGACATAAAACAAAATGGATCAATTACTGGAAAAAAGAAACAAGGACTGAAAAATGCTAATATTTCTAGATCTAGCATCATGGTTGTTTTGATTTTAATACAGATCAAGAATGACAACCATTTGCAATTGGAAAAATAAGAAGAATCACATAATTCATGGGGTCATCATCCAGTTTGCTTCCTAGAAGTTACACGTCAAAACGATCGAAACACCAGATCCTGGGAGGTGTTTTCTATGCTATGAGATCCATATTAAGTTTGACTTCCACGTCATTTGGAAACAAAAAAAAGAGGTTACAAGTTCATACGAGATTTACCAGGTGATTCACCCAAATATTTGCTAGATCTTTTACTTATTATTGAAATTTTTCGAGTTATATGTTTTATGGAGAAAGATTTAAGATAAATCGAGATAGTTGACCAGAAATGCAACGTCATACTGAAATATTATGAGAGGAACTAATAAGATCATGGAAAGTTATTATCTTCTCCACAAGATTACAGGCAATCAAAACAAGCGCAGAATTGATACAACGCAAGCATCAATCAACGATTAGATCATCACCTAGATCAAAATGAAAAATTGCAAGAATATAAATGAATGCAGACTTCCAAGGGTTTTAAATTAACTAAAAAACTTTTCACATGTAAAATTGCAGGCATATAAATGAAATTATATCTACCCTTACTCGGAATAGCGCGTGATCATTTCAATCCATCAAACGCTGACGATTTAGAAGTGGTTTAGCAATAGTTCCCAAGTAGCGAATCCAAAATACATATATTTTCATGATCATAGAACCACTTCCCGAAATGGACTTGGCTCCATGATCCAGCATGGGTCTCTTCTAAATAAAATGATGAGCAACCCCCATAGCATTGTCTTCCTCTTTAACACCGATTCTGATCACGTCTAACATTTTCAGAGGAAAACTACCTACTATTCAAGTTTGAGTATAAAATACCAACAAAATCTCATTTTTTTCTCCCCCTTTGCTTAGAAAATTGTGATTCTTAAAGGAAAAAACTTCTTCTTTAGAAGATGCCAAGTGGCACAATACGACTTCCAAGTTTTTTTGTGTTTAAAACCATCATGAAGACAAATGGCATCAAGTTTTAGTTAGGGGAACAATTCCCACGATTTTCTCGTGGAGAGATCATGCCATTAAAATTTGATAACTCCTATAAAATGTATACATTTAAATAACTAATAATCCTCCCCACTATTATATATCATGTTCTAAATACATGGGATGATGGTTATGCTATAACTAGCATATATTTTTAACCAAATATCTAAATATATAAAATGCTCCATATATATATAACATGTGTTATGTTATCCCCCAAGTATATATATATATATATATGAGGTTCTTTTATTATCATTATGATAGAACCAAATACACACATATGTTAGGGTTCTTTCACTATGTAACATTTTATATGTGATAATATTTTCCTTCTCCCAATCCATACCTTTGATTATTAGGAGGTGGGAGTGACCTCCCCCTCTTGGAGGCTTTAGCATTTAGCTAATATGATGAGAGGTTTTAACTCTTAAATCAAAATAAACTTGCTTGTCATAGGTGAAGTATCATAGCTGTTAATATCATTCTCAAATTAAGTATGTACAAAGTGTAGGAGTGGTAAACTACCCTTTTAGCTTGAAGGTTCCCATCGGATTACTTTTGGTATGCCTCCGAAAACAGGATGACCTTAGGTAATATTTTACTTGCTCCCAAGGACTTACTCAACTTTTACCCATTTCCCCCCCTATTGGATTCATCCCCAATATCATTTTAGCCGCACACGCTTTCATTCTCCTAGCATTATTAAATTTCATCTATAATTTTTATGAGCTAATTTTCATACTTACAGTGCCTTTTACTTATGCTTCATGTTTTTTGATCGTGTTCTGAGGGGATGTTACATAATTTCCCCCTTAGAATTAGCACCATCATCGATGTTACATATTTGACCAAGGTATTTTGCGCTCATTCCCCTTTAGGTTCTGATTACTTGCTTCTGCATCCTTCAATTTTGCTTTGATCATCTTCAAGCCTTTGTGATTCCCACAAGATTTTATTCTTCATAACCTGTACTTTTGTGCAACACAACCAGGTCTTCCAAAATTTCTTCAGTAAACAGGTCACTAATTCATAATCCAACTTAGAACATAAACATCAATTCATTTTTGCAACACAATATTTGCAATTCACAGAACATATTCCAGACTCCTAAGAAGACCTAATATATTAACCTCAAGAGAATTCATAAGTATTTAGATTTACTTATCTTTTTGGAGGACGTCCTGTACCTCCAGTACTTGGATGCTTGAACTAGCCCTCAACTTGAGATAGACATTTCTTTAAATCACAAGTTAGCATCATCTATTTCACATCATTTCAAGCAATAACCTTTTAAAATGTACCATTCACCCTCGCCCTTGGGGGAATTTTTTCCTACTTACGTATTCACAATATTTTCTAATTAAGACATTCTACAGTCTAATTATTAGGAAAATCGTTAATATGTGTTTTATTGTTTCATCATGATGTTGAACAACTTTCAACAACACTTTTGTTGATAAATCAGACTCTCTCTCATGAGTCTTTCATCTTTACAACACTCTGTTGAACATTGAATTCTCTCTCGAGTTGCCGACACCAATTGGTCTTACAAGCTAAGACTTTGAGATTACTCTCCCTTTTGATTGCTAGTCAAAAAATTTCCCCTCAAAACATCAAACAACGTCATGTTTCCAGATGTCATAATTCCCCTCAATTCCTTCTCACTTGATTCTAGGAATTTCTTTTCCACCCAGCCTCCTACTTGAGTCCAGGAAAAGTTAATTTAGCAAAGTAGAGTTGGATCCTGAATTTTTCCCCTTGGTGTTCCTGCAGAGAAGAGATTATTTTCCCCTCAAGCCTTCATGCTTGAGTCTAGGAATTTCTTTTCCACCCAGACTCCTGCTTGAGTCCAGGAAAAGATATTTTAACCATCAATCATTTATTGGATTTTCATAATTTGATACTTTCAACATTTTTTAAAACATATAAAATCATTTCAATAATACTTTAATTTCCTTTGGTTTACACCTTCTATCTATTATGGAGGAATACTTCATTAAGTCATTCGTTTAGTGATTTTTTAATGTCTACGACAATGCATAATTTAACCAAAGATAAACTTAGTTATGCTTTACAATGAGATCTTGTAGTAAAATTTGATACTGACTTCAAACTAGAGTATATAGCTTATTGTGGTTAATAAGATAACATGTTAAAAACTATCATAAATGAAAAAAATATCAAAAGCTCCGTAGACTAGGATTATAACATGGTCATATACTAAGATATTGTTGTTAACTAAATCTTTGGGATTAAGTAAATCCTACCCAAGATCTATGAAGAGAAGGTTTCAAAAACCTTTCCACAAAGCCTTTACCATGCATCCATATCTTCATGATGTAGAAGTAGCAGAAATGGAATGCTTCAATTTCTTTAGTATATAATTCACGCCTTAATAACTTCATACATGCATCTCATGACAAACATAGTGATTTAAAAGAAACCTAACAACCAGAATCTCTGATTTTCAGACTACATATTTCCTTAACAGGGAGGTCTAAGGACCAACTTCATTAGCTCACTTGTACCCAATTAAGTTATAGATTATACTAATTCCCTTGTCATTGATGCATTTTAATTGGAGCAACCATGCATACTCTAATCATCAAATAATTTTAAGGTCTCATTTAAAATTTAACTTTCTTTAGCTTACATGTTATATGATAAACTCTTATGCAAACCATTTTCATAAACAGTAATTCAAAGAGTACACATCTTACTTGTGTATATGCGGGTCCATTTGGCCACAGTGTTTGAACTTGAGGCTCTGATACCATTTTGTAACATACCCAAAATTCATCAATGTAAATCCTAAGAAAATAGGGTAAATTTTTCGCTTTTACTATATCCATACAAGTCAACTATGTTAGTCTCTTGAGAGTGTGTAATCACACTACTATCATTTTCATCTATTCATATAAGAAACTGCAAATCAATTTGATTAAGTTCCACTGAGTAGTTGACAAAAGGGCTATATTAATAACCAAGAATAATGATAAGACTTTTACCTTAAATATAAAATCACATTTTGTTCACCATTAAGAATCCGTCAAACTACAATCACTCGAATACAATTCTACATAAGAGAATATTATTTAAAATATATATAACCATTACATTAGTCGTTAGACTGTCCCTCGAATGGGATAGCAATTACACATTACCCCTTCCTCTTGTTACCTCGATGTCTTTCGCAGCCTCGGGAAACAATTTCTGCATCCACCACTTATAGACATGCAACCTCAACATAATTATTAGAATCAGGTAAATTGATTCCATATAACAAGGTTAAGTGTTAAAGAACTAATTAAACAGGTACACTCCTAATCAATTACTCTACAATGTCTTTCTAGAGCCATCCCAATGCCCTTCCATCAACAAGTTATAGATTCTGCATCCAACAATGAATATACATATTAGTACTATAAAACATGTCATATGTATGATAATTTCTATAAACAAAATTAAACATTATAGGTGATTCTTTAATGCTACTTAAGCTTGGGTGACTGAAAACATGTATATGACTGGGCCTCCCAATCATAGGATTTATTCGACGTATGTTGGTCCGTCTAAATCCACCCCTGAGCTGGGTGACGAATCCACTAAGGTTTGGGAGACGGATAACTCCTTTGCAAGGTTTTTGTGACAGTATAATCCTCAATTCAATATGATGATATAAATAAATATGAATATATACTGTTTCACATTTATATTTCATACTTAAGTTCCATTTATTAATCTATCAAATCAATACATCTATACCTATACAACCAATAGTATATTTGCATATATCTATGCAATGCATGAACTATATATATATATATATATATATATATATATATATATATATNATAAATAAATATGAATATATATTATTTCACATATATATTTCATACTTAAGTTCCATTATTGATTTATCAAATCAATACACCTATACCTATACATCCAATAGTATATTTGCATATATCTATGCAATGCATGAACTATATATATAAAATATTAAAACAACTCATTGCATGTTCCAACATGTTGACAATGGAGTATATGTATATATTTAATATTAAAATAACTCATTGCATGTTCCAACTTGTTGACAATTGAGAATCAACTCCGGACAAAGTATAATCCTCAATTCAAGATGATGATATAAATAAATATCAATACATATTATTTTTCATATATATTTCATACTTGAGTTCCATTTATTAATCTATCAAATCAATACATCTATACTTATACAACTAATAGCATATTTGCATATATCTATACAATAACCAAAACGTAGCCAAAAGTATCAATTTCCAAATCTTAATACAATAACAAATCGTTGTTAACAAAATATCAATTTTCATATAGTAATAAATTAACAAATTGTTGGCAGTGGAGTATCAACTCCCATTTCTAATCAAGACCAAAATGCAACCAAAGAGTATATATTTCCATATCATAATAAAATACCAAATCGTTGGTAAAGGAGGAATTCAGTTCTATACTAAAACACATACCCATATTTTAAACAAAAACACTGGCAATGAGGAAAGCAAGATTCAAATTCCAGATCTAACACAATCGCTGGAAAAAGGAGGAAATCAAGATTCAAATTCCATATCTAACACAATTGCTGGCAAATGGAGGAAATTAAGATTCAAATTCTAGTTCTAACACAATCGCTAGCAAATGGAGGAAATCAAGATTCAAATTCCAGTTCTAACACAATCGCTGGAAAATGGAGGAAATTAAGATTCAAATTACAGATCTAACACAATCATTGGAAAATGGAGGAATTGATTCTCAACAAAATCGTTGGCGAGGAAGAATCAATCCATTTTTATAGTAAAACAAAAATCAATGGCAAGGATTCTTACATTCAGATCCAAACCGTATTGTAAAGATATCATAGGCACAATCTCTCATAATCAAATATGAACGATAAAGAAAGGAAATCCTAGAAAACTTTTCTTAGAATCTGATCCAACGGTAATGAAAGGAAAATTGTAGTCAAATAGATCCATTTGTCAGATTTCAGACATTGGATATGCATATACGATCCATTTTGGAGTATATCCATAGATCGTAGACACTAAATTTACGTAAAACTTTAAATGATAGCATTTCGGTTAAATAATCCTTGGAACCTCATTCTAATTGAAACACAAACATAAAATAAAATGAATCAATCACTGGTAAAAAGAAATAACGATTGAAAAATGCTAATATTTTCAGATCTAGCATCGTGGTTGTTTTGAATTTAATACAGATCAAGAATGACAACCATTTGCAATTGGAAAATGAGAAGAATTAGACAAATCATGGGGTCATAGTCCAGTTTGTTTCTTGGAAGCAACACGTCAAAAGGATTGAATCACCAAATCATGGGAGGTGGTTTCTATGCTATGAGATCCATCTTGTGAGATTTCAATCCCCAGAAATTGCTTCAGGAACCCCAAATCGCTCATTTCAAATGCATCATGAAGAGCAGTGTTTATGAAAGCAATCGAAGCAAGTGTGCTTCCTGTTATCAAAAGATCATAAAAATATAATACTATGATCAGAATATTACCATCATACTTCTGCAAATATACATTAAGATCGGATTTGCATCTATGGAAGTTTTGTGAGAGCAGAAAGGAATCCATTTTGGCATACCAAGATCTTGGGGCCTATTTCAACCCATATAATGATTTCTGCAACTTATATACCAAAGAAGGATATGATGTATACCCTTAGGGATAATTCATGTATATTTCCACATTCAGGTATCCATGAATAAAATCACTCTTTACATCCATGTGATGCACCTCCCAGTGCTTGGATGCGGAAATGGCCAAAACTAGCCTTATGGAGTCCATCTTTGCCACCAGTGCAAAGGTCTCATGATAGTCCACTCCTTGAACTTCAGAGAACCCTTTTGAAACTAGACGTGCCTTGTATTTTCAGGTTGTGCTATATGCATGAACCTTTGTCTGATACACCCACTTGCACCGAACTAATTTCCTTCCAGGTGGAAGGGAAACTAGCTCCCAAGTTGCATTTTTTCGAAGAGACTTAAACTCTTTGTCCATAGCAACTTGCTATCTCAGATATTTTAGATCATGGTATTAGGACTTAGGATATGACCCAATAATTAAATAACAGGTCTTAGACAACAATGAATCATGAAAAGAGAGATAAATACCTGCTCTTTGAAAATCAGACCAGGTTCTTCTTGGATCAACGGGATTTCCAATGTTTGGCCCGGTGGAAGAGAGCGTCTTTTTGGCCCAAGTTGGGAGATGAGTTTTCAATTCAGAATCTGATTCTGAACCTGATATATTTTTCTCATTGATATCAGATATCATATTTGCAAAATCATAACCTTCACTCCCACTTTCATCACCCAAATTATCAGCAGAACAAGAGGGAATTTCCGCAAAATTTTCTTTAACTAGTTCTAGCTCTTTGAGAGGTTCTTCAAATCGGACAGTTATTTCAATGAAAATTTGTTTGGTTATGATATTCAGAAGTTTGAATCCCTTATATTCTTCTATATATCCAATGAAAAAACATTCAATACTTTATGGTTTCAAGTATTTCCTCTTGTCAAGCGAAATTCGATCCCATGTAGCCCATGTAGTGGACCCAAAAACCTTGAAATTTGACACATCTCGCTTGTGTCCAAAATAGGATTCGAAAGGAGTATTTCCTTTCACAGAAGAGTGAGGGACTCTATTCTGAATGTTTTCAACAACATTCATAGCCTCATTCCATAGGTTAGCGACTAAACCTTTGGCTTCCAGCATGCAAGTAGCCATCTCTTTGAGATCCTGATTTTTCCTTTCTGCAACACCATTTTGCTGTGGTGTGTAGGGAATGGAGTGCTGGATTTGGATCCCACTGTTAGCACATATTTGAAGAAATTCAGACTTGATATAATCCCCTCCATTATCATATTTGAGAGATTTTATCTTTCTCCTAGAGGCATTCTCAACCAATGCTTTGAACTCGGTGAATCTTTCCAAAACTTCAGATTTTTTCTTTAGAAAGAAAACCCAAGTGTATCTAGAGAAATCATCGATGAAGGTAAGTACATACCACTCATGGATGTTGTAGGAATGGGTCCATTGATATCATAATGAATCAGCCCCAAAATACTTTTTGCACGGGTTGCCTTTTCTTGATCAAACTTGTGCTCAGGGTGTTTGCCAACAATATAACCTTTGCAAATTCCACTGGAAGTTTTGATGGTTGGGGGCCTTCAACCATGGAATTTTTCTTAATTTATGCAATTATTTGAAGTTCAAATGGCCAAATATCTCATTCCATAGTCTACTGAACTCATTCCCATGAGTCAGAAGAGCGATGGGGTTTCCATCCACCACAAACTAGGAAAACTCATAGGCCTTAGCATGATGGTTTGCTATGCCTGTTGCAACAAGTTTCCCAAATGTAACCTCAGTGATTTAAACATCATTCAAGATGAAAGTAACTCTCTTGGGAACTCTGGTATGAGTCATTTGATATACACTCAAAATATTGGAGGCCAAGGAGGGTACATACAGAACATAAAAAAAAGTTACCATGTTCAAGTTTTACATTACCTTTTCCTTTCCAAATGATCTTAGAATCATCTCCCATGTAGATGGGAATGCTTTTTTCAGTGTCTAGGAATAAGATGGATTCTTTGATTTCCATAATGTGATTCAAAGCTCCAGAGTCTATGAAGAGATCTTTGGGCTTCTAGGTGCTTGCCATGAGAGCATGTCCTCTTTCATTCTGCGTATCCCGATCTTGATTATCTCTCTTCTGAACACTCTCTGGAAGATTGATATTGTTCCTCTCGAGGAGAAGAGTCATCTCATTAGCATTTTTATTCATGTAAACATGTTCAGGGTGAAATCCCTTCCTGCAATAGGAACACTTGACTTTTTCTTTGCCTTGGTTTCTTTTGTTCTTATGTTTCTTTGAGCCGAAAGACTCTTGTTGCTATTGGTTCTTTTCTTTAGGATTTGGAGCATCAAATTTATCCTTTTGATTCTTTTGATTTCCTTTACCCTTTGGATCTTTAGGCCCCGAAGCAAAGAGTGCTTGATCTTTTGAGGATCTGATGATCCCCATCTGTACAAGCTTCTCATGCTCATTTGTGAGGGACTTAATGAAGGCATCGAGTGAAGGATTTTTCCAATTTGGGATTGTTAGCTTCCCAGTATGGAATGTGGAAACAAAGACTGAATAATCCAAACCAAGTTTTGAGAGGATATCTAGGATGATCTGATCATCATCCTTCTCAACCTTGCACTGCTTTAACTGGAGCACCAAGTGCTTGAATTTTGTGAAGAAATCATTCATAGTTTCATAGTTTCCTGGATTCAGGGAAATCAACTCATTCTCTAGCTGATAGATCCATAGATCATCTTGCTTATCAAATAAGGAAGTAAGCTTATCCCAAATCCCCCTCATATTATTCAATCCCAAGATGTGGAATACTAATATCTTTGGAAATAGACAAACACAAGAAACCATAAGCTTCATCCATCTTATTCCATTACTTTTCCTTCTCAACAACACTTGTTGGATTTGTTTCTATGTTCATTGTGACCCGGTAGAGCCCTTTTGAATGGAGTTGAATCTCCATGTCCTCCTTCCATTGGTGGTAATTGAAAGGAGTAAGCGGATTCAGAGTAAGAGGATTTAGAGAAGAAGCCATGGAGTTGAGGTAGCGAATGCAGTGAAGGACCTATAAAAACTTACAATCAACACAAAAAGGGCACCGTAAGGTCGAACAACCTCCACATTTCAGGTTTTCATCACACCCAGCTTAATTGATCAAGCAAGCTTGATCAATAACTCCTTTGCTTAGGACTTATGTGGTAAACCTTCGGCTTCTGGTGCAATGCTGGAATTTTTGAGCTTTTTGCTCAAATTTGCATGCTAGATCCGTCAAAAATCATGTTTTTTTGAAGAAGAGCTTCATCCCACTGTGGATCTTATACCATATTAAATTATGTCACAACAATCTTGAGACAAAGCACAAACTTATAAGAGATTCAAGACTATTTAGGCATGAAATGACATAACAATACTGCAATAGGAGGTTGCAGTTGTATATTATCAATAATGGAATAAAAATCAATGATACAATGTCATGATAACTTGCATGAATGCAAGACAATTCAAATTCACTATAGGTCATTCGAATTGCATGGATGGGTGTAGCTTGACTGTCTATTAGCCACACTGAAAACACCAGTTAACCACTAATCTAGCCATGATTGACTCTAATTGATTCCTAACTAAAACTAAGTGCAATAAATTACTGAGTCTAACTAAATGTAACTCAACTACATGCTAATGCATGTCAATCAGTAGGTGGTAGCGCATCACTAACTCCAGTCAACTTCGATGAAGTCAATTGAACTGATACTAGTCATTAGAAGTTGTTGGAGGCACATTAACTCACTCCAGTTCACCCAAATCAGCCCAAAATAGACAATGACATGAGGGAGGCACCTTTACAACTCAGATTAATTGATTTTTAGGTGAAAAAACATTTAGTTAACTAATTGATGCACTTATGACACTCAGATCACCCCAGAATTGCTCCCTGATTGAAGGAGGAAGCCTAGTTAGCCTCCCTGATTGAAGGAGAAGGTTTAGTTGGCCTACTTGATTGAAGGAGGGAATGGGTGTGCTCATGCTGATGTCATAGTGTGCTGATGTTGATTCCAATTCGATTCAATAAACTTAGGATAGTGGTTAATTAGGCCAAAATAGACCAAATAGGTGTGTGGGTTGGGTAATGACTCCAACAAGAAGTACATGATAAGAACCAAAAACTAGAGGTCTAGATGGTGTTATAGACTTTTGTCATGTTGTCCTCCCAAGTAGACCATGCAATACTGCAATAGCGAAAGCAATACCGTCATAAAATCTATTGAAGTGTAAATTATTGAACATAAATACATTGACAAAACATCAAATTATATGATCCCAATAAACATAATAGTGAAAATCATCAATACAGAAATAATAAAATTTATAACAAACTAAAAAGATGATTGAAATTCAATTAAAATCAATTACATATTCAATCCTACTTTAAATTCTTGATATAGAAGACTAATTTGCATTCATTTTTCATAAGAAAAAAAAACCATTTTAACAGAAAAAAAAAAAAATATTAATCCCAACTTCAATCTCAGGCTCCTCAATCCATAAAATTCATTATCCAATAAAAACCCAAATCACAATCATCATGGATATTCAATATGAGGTTCTTGATCAAATAAGCCATAGTACCATCCAAGATACCAAAAGATAATCTTTCAAAGGAAAAGTCCTAAAGAAGTGAACCAAGAAGCATATATACATCATCGACATTAATCCAAATATGTGAATGCCATGGTCTCCATATTATAGTCTAAGTAAACAATAGAAGGGTTCTTAGTGAGTTCTTGAATAGATTGCAACTTAGCCCATATGTTTGCCTCTATGTGCCCAAAATACAAGGATGGACCTGCACATACCAATTTAACTAGGCAATAAGGTGTGACAAAGAGGGTGCACTTCCTTTACTATTCTAGTAAAATAATAAAGAACTTAACTTATCTTCTATCTAAGGACACATATACGACAATGTATGTGGAGCACGCTGACTTTTTATATATATTTGAGAATCTCACCAATAATGAATGGAAATAAATTAGAGAATGACTCTACGAGGGTCGAGGAAACATCATCTTGAAGGTTCACTCTTTGATTTGATCTTAGATATAAACACATAAACTAAAGAAATAACTCACATCTCTTCAATGGAGTTTTGGCATTTATTGTGAGTGTTTTTATGGATCTAACATTCTTGAATCACTTATATTCCAAAATAATTGTTGCAGGTAATAGTGAAAATTCTGAGAATTCTACAAGTTATTTTGATCTGTCTTTTTAATTTAGAATCAACACTAACTTAAGGTAAATTTAAAATTTGGCATACACAAGCAAGTATTGACCTGTTTTAAAATTTATACAACCATTAATACTTAAAAATTTTCAAGCTTTAGATTTTTTTGTGTAACATTTGGCTCATATTATGGGTTCAATAAATGGAATCTAGAGATATCCGAGGGGAAGTACGCAATCAATATTCTGAAGAGATCCAAAATTGAATAAAAATAATGGGTTTTAAAGACTTCATTTATGTGATAGAAAAGCTCAGAAAAGAACTACCCATAAATTAGTTGGTTGTTTGGACATGGTGATAAACACATTGATAGACCCTTGCAATTGACAGAAGTTAAAAATCACAAAAATAGGTCAAAAAGTCAAGCATACATGCTTGATTCTGGAGAAAAATAGTGTCTACGAGATTCAATGGAAGTGACCTATTCTACAAAACATTTGGTTGAGTGAAGAAATCCTTTATTTAGCAGGATATGATGAATACATGTTTCAACTACTCATTCAAAAAAAAAATCAAACAACAAATAATGCAGGCGAATGCAACCATACCTTTGATTTACATGAAAAATAAACGGTGAACTAGTTGGTATGAACCTCTTTTGCTGCAAATCGAGGGAAGTAAAAAGATTCATGACAAAGTTAGCAAGATATTGGGGAATGGGAGATTTCTAGTGAATTTCAAAGGGAAAATCCTTATTTCTTTGCTCTTGCTCATCAATAAGGGAAGGAAAACGGTTTGGTGGATATTATTTTTTGAATAAATGTGGGATGAGTTTATTGAAATTTAAAAATTCATTTCCATATAAACAATTCACCCAACAAATATTTTAAACTCCTTTAATTTTTCCCTTGGCCTAAATTTCACCCCTAAAATTATTCATGCTTGAAAGTTGACTTAATCAAAATAAAATGAGTTGCCGTGCTCTATTTGTCTACCACCACCTTTATTGCGCCATGTTGTTTCTTAGTTCTTGGAAGACCTGTTATAAATTCCATAGAAATGGTTTCCCATTTCCATTCTAGAATATGAAATGGTTGAGTTAACCCGACAGAGTATTGATGTTCCTCCTTCTCCTATTAACATTCAATACATTCTTCCAAATCTTCCATAATTTCATTTTTCATATTAGTCCAATAATATAATTATTAGAAACTTTTTTAAAATAATATAGTTGTCACAAACTTTTGATTTTAATTTTGATATATATATATTGTTATTAGGAAATTTTTATTTTAATTATCGTTGTAAAATTCTTATTTACAGTAGGATCTAGAACCTAAGAGAATCCTCACAATGAAAGAATTTGACAATGCATGAACAAAACAATGAAAGGAAGAAAAAATTACACCAACGAATGATGCCAACAAGTGAAGTTTCTATTACATTACAACATGTAAACTTGTGTGGATCATCATTATATTACAGTATGATAAAATTGTTATCCTTTAGAGAAATTCAAATGGCATACATGTGGGAGGATTACATTAGACCTCAAAATGCCCCTAGGTTGAGCAATAGGCTCCCAAACTACCTCAAACTGTCACGAATTCTCATGTGAATGTTGGGGAGGCATGGGTAGTCATAAATTAAAGTGGAATAGGCACGGTGGAGTGCATGATGGAGTGGGAGTGGCTCTAGGAAGTCCAAAATGGACCAAAGGGGCCAAAAACACCCAAATACAATGCATGGGTGCCCCTAGTCAACCCAGATCCATGATTTAGGGAGTGGGAGTGCCCCAATGGACCAAAAGGTCATTAATAAGGGAAACTTACCTCCTGGTTGACCAAAATGAGGGTGCTAGGTGTCATAAATGGTCCAAAACCTCCAACAACCTTAGGGAGACACCATAAACCAAAGTTTGGACTATCTAGAATAAGTAAAAATGAATGATACAATGGTCCTAGGTGGTATGATGTTCTAAAAACCCCCCTTAATCTTGACTTAGTGTAAGCAAATCAAAATTTAGGCTTGGCAACTAAGGCCCATGTCACCTCTTACAAAATTGTATTAGTCCATATAACCAAGGTAAGAAGGAAAATCACATTGGAACAAAACCTCCCCTCTAAAATGGACATGAAGAAAAATTTGAAAGTGAAAATCATTCATCACCATGTGTCACCAACCCCAAGGAGTGATCTAAGATAGGTGAAATTATTCTCAGTGAATCTCTTGGTGAAGATGTCAGCAGTTTGCTCTGTATATGGGAAATATTGCAATGATATCACCTGGTCATGCACCAAGATTCTTATGTAGTGCATGTGAATATCAATGTGCTTGGTCCTCTATATCTATACTGGATTTATGGATATTTTAATTTCATTTTGATTGTCACACCAAAAGATAGTGGGTGAATCAAATGCAAAACCAAGTTCTCCCAGAATGCCTTGCAACCACACAAACATTGTGTAGTTGCATTCATTGCTCCTATGTACTTGGCCTCAAATGATGATAACGAAATAGTGTATTGTTTCTTAATTCGAAAGAAAATAGGACCATGTTCAAGCATGCATATATAACATGAAGTGAACTTTCTATCAGTGTTATCTCCATCCCAATCAGAATCAGTAAATCCTACTAGTTCTAGTGGAGAACTAGATGCATAGTGTATCCCGAAGTGCTTGGTTCCTCACACATAATGCAAGATCATTTTAGCAAAATTATAGTGGATATAATGAGTCTCCTACATATATATAACAACAACACTTATTCATAATCCAAATCAGGTCGAGAGTGTGTAAGATACAACAAGCTCCCAACTAGTTGTCTATACAACGAGCTATCCACCAATGGAGATGAACCAAAATCATCTAGTTTTACCCTTGAAAGGAATGGACACTTAGAAAATCAATTTCAACCATTATAAACTTTAATAAAGTTTATGAATCATACTTTGATTGGATGACCTTTATCCCTGCATCATATTGCTCAATCTCCAAGCCAAGAAATTGTTTCAACAATCCTAGGTCAATCATAGAAAATGCATTGTGCAATGAAGACCTAACTAAACCTATATCAGCAATGAAACTTCTACTAATCAAAATATCATCAACATATAGTACAATGATATGAATATATTCATATAAATTATGCAAATACACATTAGGATCATATTTGCATCTTTCAAACCTCTTGAGAGAAGAAAGTTATCCATCTTGGCATACCAAGCTCTGGGAGATTGCTTGAGGCCATAGAGAGCCTTATTCAAACTGCAAAAAAGTGAAGGATAATGAATGAAAAAATAATTATTCTACATATAAATATCCTCATGAATTTCACCATGAATAAAATCACTCTTCACATCCATATGGTGCACCTCCCATCGTTTGGATGCACCAATGGCCAAAACTAGCATGATTGAGTCCATCTTTGCCACCAGTGAAAATTTATTTGTATAGTCCACTCCATGGACTTGAGAGAAACCTTTGGAAACCAATATGGCATTATAACATCCATTTTGGTCCTATATACCCACTTACATTGCACTAGATTTCTCTTGGAATGTAGAGGAACCAACTCCTAAGTTTCATTGTCTTGCAAAGACTTGAACTCTTATTGCATGGATGATTTTCATATTGGGTCATGTGGTGATTCTTCATATTACTATGGATAATATCAAACCATCATAAAACACCTCTCAAGAATATTCGAATCACAAGTGGATAAGGCATCACGAAAATGAGATATAGTTCTCCTAGTGTCTAGTGGATCTCCTGCAAGATCACCAAATGATTGTATGGTTTTCTCATCCCATTTTTTAATTGTGGGAGTTTCATGATATGAATGCATGTAATCTTCATCATATTCCATATCAGAATTAGAAAAATCATAAATGGAAACATCACTTACATCATCATTGACTGGAGGGTGTGAGCAATCCCCCTCTAGTAGTTCAACCTCTTGTATATGCTCTTCTTCAAACTGAACACTTCTCTCAATGAATGTTTTCTGAGATGAAGAATCAAATATATTGTATCCCTTTTCATATTTAGCATATCCAAACATTATCGACTCCTTGCTTTGGGGTTGCAAGGCTTTTCTTTTCTAGGGAGGAATTCTATCCCATGCCTTTGAGCCAAAAACCCTGAGATGAGACACATCATGCTTGTGTCCTCTCCAAGCCTCAAATGGAGTTTTTCCTTCCAAGAATTTGTGTGGAACTTTTTTTTTTTCCTCGGAAAAAATTCATAATTTTATTTCAAAGTAGAACAAAATTACATATCTGCACATGTAAGAGGATCACTAAGGATCCCTACATTGTCACATATTAGCTGTCTCATATAAATGTAACCAAAAAAATTACAAAATTGTCCCAAAATATGGATATCACAACCCAAATCAATAAACAGGTCACAAAAATCTGATATCAGACATACTGCCAAAAGCAAAGGCCACCGCCTCTGAAATGCCGTCGCCGCCGCAAAGTTCCCGAAGGAGCAAAAATGGGTCGCCACGCAAGAGTATATCAAATAGACACCATCACTGCCATATAAGGCAGGCAATCTTTCTCAACAAAATCAACAAATCATGAAGGAGCCATTCGTCCAGCAACATGCCACTCATGATGATCGTTCTCGCGTCCTCATCAGCAAAAGGAAGGATATGACCTCTATGTGGAACTTTGTTATGAACATATGAAAAACAATTTATGGCCTCAACCCATAAATTAAGAGACAAAGACTTATCCTCCAACATGCAAGTGGCCATCTCCTTCAATGCTCTAATTTTGTGCTCTACCACACCATGTTGTTGTGGTGTGTAAGACACTAAATGTTGAGTTTGAATTCCATTCTCTTCACATATTTGTTGTAGGTTCTTATTGACATATTAATTTCCATTATAAGTGCTTAAGACCTTTATCTTCTTCCCACTAAATTTCTCAACATAAGCTTTGAAATATTTGAAGATCTCAAACACTTCAGATTTTTGCTTGAGGAAGAACACCCAACAATATCTTGAAAAATCATCAATGAATGTTAGGACATACCTTGAGTTGCAATAGGAGGGTGTGCGAAGAGGTAATATCATATCTGGCTGGATCAATTTGAGGACTTGAATAGCCCGTATTTCCTTCCCCTTGTCATACTTACGCTCTGCATGCTTTCCAACAATGCATCTCTTGCATGTTCCTTTGAAAACATTAATGCTTAGAAGTCCTTCAACCATATTTTCTTTGCTCAAATATTAAATATATATGTAGTGGAGGTGTCTAAACCTCTCATGCCAAATCTTGCTGATCTCATTGGCATGTGATAGGAGCGCATTTGATGAGGAGTAAGGAAGAAAATGTGAAAACTTATACATCCTTCACTCATCATCTGCAATACCCACTGCAACCACTTTGCATGTGGAAACTTTAGAAAATTCCACATCATGAGTTTGTGTGAGACTCTTGGACAAACTTGTGTGAGCCATTTGATAGACATATATTAGTTTTTTCTCCAAGATATGGCACACACAATAAATTGTTGAGGTAACCATTGTCAAGATTGATCCTACCAATCCATTTTCCTAGGATCTCTGAGTCATCTCCCATGAGGACGGATGGACCATTCTATGGGTGTAAGGCTGAGAAGTGTTCTTTTGCATAATCCATTTTCCTTGAGGCACTTGAATCTATGACGAAGGAGGAAGATATAGAATATTCAACCACCAATGAATGACATATTTTAGGAATTCTAACCTCCATCCGTCTTCTTTGCTCCATCTGGAAGAGGAATGTTTTTCTTCTCAAGGAGTTGCGCCATCATGTAAATGGTTTTATTCATTCGTGCACTCTTAGGGTGCCAACCCTTGTGATAGTAACTGCATTTGGTCTTCTCTTGCTTCTTCCCTTTTTCCTTGATAGGATTCAAACCCCCATCAGAAGATTTGGGCTTCTCTTTGTTTTTCTTCTTCACTTTCTATTTTGTATCTTTGGGCTTCTTATTTCCTTTTGCTTGCTTCGAATCTCCTACTCCAAGATCTCGATACCTATTTGAACCAACTTGTCTTGTTCTTGAGTCAAAGACTCCATGAAGTCTACCAAATATGGCATTCTCTAGTTTCAAATTGTCAGCTTTCCTGAGTGAAATGTCAAAACAAACATTGAATATTCAAGCCATAGCTTCGAAAGTATGGAAATAATTAGCTTCTCTTCCTTATTCTCAATGCCACATTGCTTCAATTGAAGAACCAAGTATTTGAACTTGGTGAAGAAGTCTTGGATTGTCTCGAAATGAGTTGGGTTTAAGGTGATAAACTCATTCTCGATTTGACGACCTGTCAGTTCATCATTATTCCCAAACAAAGACTCAAGATTGAGCCACACTTAATTTGGAGTTGTGAGACTTCCAACATGGAACAAGAGGTCTCTCAAAATGTTGAGACATAGCATCCCAAACACTTCATCCATTTTGTTAAAAAACTTGGACTTCTCAACAACTAAGTTTGGCTCATTTTCTATCCCCATGGTAACTCTATAGATACCTCTGGATATCCATTGGATTACAATATCGACCTTCAACTCAAAGTAGTTGAATGGAGTAAGAAAGGAGACATGATATTGCTCCATTTGCTGATGTGCACTGAGTGACAAAGAACTACTGAATAACCTACAATGCAAACTGTCAATCTTCTAGAGGAGACCCTAAATTGCTAATTCAAACCCTATGAACTCTGTCAATTCACTTTGAATCTCCTTGATCTCTAATACCATGTAAAATTTTGATTTACAGTAGGATCTAGAACCTAAGAGAATCCTTACAATGAAATAATTTGGCAACGCATGAACAAAACAGTGAAAGGAGGAAAACACTACACCAATGAATGATGTCAATAACTGAAGTTTCTATTATAGTCCAACATGTAAACATGTGTGTCTCATCATTATATTACGTTAGGATAAATCGTTAGCTTTTGGGGGTAGTCAAATGGCATACATGTGGAAAGCTTACATTAGACCTCAAAACCCCCCTAGGTGGATCAATAGGCTCCCAAACCACCTCAAATAGTCACAAATACTCATGTGAACATTGGGGAGGAATGGGTGGTCATAAATGAAGGTGGACCAGGCGTTGTGAAGTGCATGGTCGAGTGGAAGTGGCTCTAGGCAGTCCAAAATGGAGCAAAAGGGACAAAAACACCCAAATGCAATGCATGTGTGCTCCTAGTTAACCCAGATCCATGATTTAAGGAGTGGGAGCACCCTAAGGGACCAAAATGTCATTAATTAGGGCACCTTACCTCCTAGTTGACCAAAGTGAGGGTTCTAGGTGTCATAAATGGTCCAAAACCCCCCAACAACCTTAGGGAGACACCATAAACCAAAGTTTGGACTATCTAACATAAGTCAAAATGAATGAGACTATGGTCCTTTGTGGTATGAAGTTCTAACAATCATTAATATATATATTTGTGTGTGTGTGAAACTTTTGAGTGGGCTATATTAATAAAGGAATAAGAAAAACTTTTAAGTAGGAAATGATCAATTAGTTATCAAATGCTAAGATGTAATTTTTAAAATAAATTTAATATTTTATTTTATTTTTTAATTTAGAAAAAAAAATTATTGTTTGAATCAGATAATTATTTTTTTCAAACATTTTATTATTCAAATTATAATTTTTTTAATATTTAAAAATTTATATTAGAAACAAAACAAGAAAATATATATATATAATTGCTAAAACTATGTTTACGGTATCCATATAGTGGAGTGATTGTGACAAACTAGACCGGATTTATGAGTTTGATATCAGTACGTCCCCTATTTTCTATTCCCCGCAGGTCGGGGATTTAACCCTACAACGAGATGAGAACCTAGGACAACTCCATTGATGATGAAAACACACCGCCATATTCTGCCTTATTCGAGCCATGACCAACCACCTTTTGGATGGAACATTTCCTGCGTACGATTGAATTCCTTCCTTAGTGATGCGACCTCTGTCACACTTCTTATTTTGTTTGCACTATATTGAGCGACGTCATGCATTAAAGCCCCATCTCTCCACCCTTTCCTAGCTTATGTTATGAGTTGGCATGTCCTTGCAACATGTTAAGTCTTTCATGCCACCCTTCGTGGGGTTAAATTATAATTTTATTTAATATACACATTTTTTATAATTAAATTTTAATAATATTTCATTGGAAGATATGATATAAATGATATAGTTTATTTAATATAATTTTTTTATAGTTGAATTATAATAATTTGATAAAAAAATATTAGTATAATGTGAACTTGAATAATTGTTGGTGAACTAATTAATATAGTAGGAATTGTACCATAGGGTGGCCTTATAGAGTGACTTAATTGTGGTTGTGAATTTTATAAGTATAGAAGGTGGGTGAATATTACATATATAAATAAAATTTATATACACATGTCTCCAAATACATATATATATATTATAATTGTGGTTGTGAATTTTATAAGTATAGAAGGTGGGTGAATATTACATATATAAATTAAATTTATATACATATGTCTCCAACTCTCTCTTCCTCTCTCTATCTTTCCTTTCCTCCCTCCTCCTTTCTGTCACTCAATAACTTTCACCATATCCCTACTTCCATATCCCTCCCTCCCTACCTGACCATCACTATCCCCCTATTTCTCTCTTTCTCCCCTACTCCTCCACCTACACCTCACCCGCATCCCTCTCTCACTCCCCCAACCCCCAAACACCCCCCACCTCTCTCTCTCTCTCTCTCTCTCTCTCTCTCTCTCTCTCTCTCTCTCTCTCTAACACACCTACTCTCCCTACCAATAACGACTCCCTACTTTCCTTACCCCTAACCCCCCCTCTCTTTCTCTCACTTAATTCCCCTCCCCTTACCACTTACCAATCCCCACTAGTACTCCATTGGTCATTTTTTTACGGCTATACGTCCTTATTCCAACCAAAATTCGTCGCTATAAGGACGAAAAAGGGTCTTATAAAACATCGTTTTGGGTACAATAAGATGACTAACCTTTGCATTATCATTGGATCCCCGAATACAAAATATTTCATTATAGTGACAAGAATAAACTTCTAAAATAACTTTCAAATGTGTTATAAACATCACAAAACTGACATAAATAACACCCTTCTTGCAACATAATACCGTCGCACTCTCGATGAAGAGAAAGTTTCATTTCCATCAGAAGGAAGATGTTTACCATCATTGAACCAACAAAATACACATTAGATTCTGACAAGGCTCCTGCAAATGTCCAAGGATGTGTAGTGTGAACCACCACAATACTAATGACAATTGTGTTGAACAACAACACAATTGACATAGATAGGGATGTTTTCTTCGTCGGAAACTAGATAATTTATTCATGATTTTGCAATAGCTACAATGTTTTTAGAGTCGAAATTTCAATGATATTGTACAAAACAAATGTCAGAAAACACTATTAAAAATCATGTAAATCATGATTGCCTAGATAAATAATAAGATTGTCTACCATCTAAAACAAGATCTTTGACCAGTTTCTTAGGGACATGTTTCTTAAACTTGGAGTCTGGAAACCATTTCTATTCTAAAGCTCATAGAAAATAGGCCTAAAAATACACATGATTGTGTTTTTTGATTGGAAAACTTGAAAAAGTACACAAGTCTACTTGTGTTTACCACACAAGGATTAACATGATAAAAGCATGCATGAACCACCAAATTTTGAGTATAACAAAGCCTAAAATTCTATATTTATATAACTTCATGATAGGCAGGAGTTAGTTATACAGCTATGAAATTCCAAGTAATCCCTATTTCAAAGTCAATAAAAAATATTCTTCCTATTAAAAAAGATATACCAAGTGGTTAAGATACTTAATTTATGTGCCTTTCTTGTTGCAAACCTATTTCATGGCCATTTATTTTCTTATGGACCTAGCTAAATCTCCCTCCTCTGTCTAATTCACCATATATAAGATAATAATCAAATCTTATGGAATGAGTTTTTCAATTAAATTACAAAATGTTTCTTCAATTTACACAAGGTAGATACTTACGTGACTAAGCTCATGGCTAGGTCCTTTTAAACTTTTTTTTTTAAGAGGCATTAACTGCCATTGGAACTTATTTGTGTCTCTTCTATGTCCTTGAATGAATTTTCCTCAACTATATCAATTCTTCCACAAGATGCATGCATCTCTATGAGTAGAGATGTTGTTGTAAAGGATTCCTTCTTTGGAAAAGTATGTACACTTTTATAAACTTGGTCAAGGAGTTGAGTTGGTGTCTTTAGGTTTAAATTTTGGAAAGAGATCCAATTCTGGAAAATGATTAAGGTTAATTGATTAATTGCAAATATAGTAGTCAAGAACAAGATTAATTAGGCTGTAACCCTTCTTACTATAATCATTTAACTATGCCTTTAATTGTTATTATAAACAAAAAATGGTTCAATTTGGTGTTGCATATATATGTTATAACCTATTCTTCTTTCATTTCATGACAGGAAAATTATACAAATTATAGGGTTTTGATGGGAAACTAAAGCATTTTGTGTACATTTTAGAGGAAACTAGAAAGGGGATAGTAAAGAGTATAGAGCTAAAAAGTGATTCCTTCCAAAAATTGATCCTTTTTTAAGGAGTTGGTATTGTTCTTTTTGAATTATTATCTTTGAATACATCAAATGCAGCCCCTCTGTTAGATATGCACAATTTAGTGGTAGGCATCCATGGATTAATAACTATAGATTTGGATCCATCAACATCAAATATTGTGATAAATATATTAGGTCCTATGTTTGCATCATTTAATATTATATTCATAGTGAGGATAGTAATGTCTTGGTACCCTTAGCTTCTTGTGGGAAAGTTTCAATATGTAATAGCCTATGCACCCACAGAGCCATTCCTTAGTGCTACTCATAAGGTGATTCTTGTTGGTGGTGGGATTGATGTATCTTCTATTGTCTGGTTTTCTCTTTTTAGTTTCTTAAATGAAATTCTACTAGGTCAACAAGGGATTCTTTTTCTTATTTCTTAGCAGCAACTTTAGCTACATCAATTAAAACTATATATCCACAAAACCTACTAGAATAGATTTTGCCTTTGGATGGCAGGTATCATTTTCATAAAATGTCATCACAATGCCAAAGTTTTAGAGACCCAATTGTTGGCTTTAAGGAAATTAAAAAACCCATGTTCATTCCATGGGTTCAAACTTCAGGAAATATCACCTAAATTCATGGCATGGTTTTCCCAATGTGTGCTATGAAAAAAATATAATTCCACCATTTTTAGAAACTAGTTCAAGCCTATATTAAGTATGTATGAACTTTTTCATTTTCACACTACAAAAATGTGTGTAGTCATGAAAAGGTCTTATGATTATTGTAAACTTTCAATATTATTGATCGTAGAAATCTATTTGTTTAAGTTGTGATCAACCTTAAGAAATTGTGGGTTTGGTAAGTTTTATAGTGGAAAGGAGACATTTGATGTCTTGTATGATTTTTAGAGCATGATTGAATTATTCATTTTCCATATAAATACAAGTTCATTGATAAGCCTTGCACAAAAGTTGGAAGAATCAATGCAAATATGAGCTCAAGCGTCGGTGTGAAAGGATTCTTAGAGTTCATTCAAGTGGATGGACACAAGGAATACTTGCAAACTTTGCAAATGAAAGGACAGCCCTAAAAGGCCCAGAATGGGGAGGATACAATTGGGAGATCAAGATTCCTCCAGAGACAAATAATATACCACAATGGGAACTCATAACTCTCTTAAGAAGCCATGCCATACATGAATACTTATGAAGGGTTCATTCCATCCATTATTCCTGCTCATATTGGATTCTACACGGGCACAATGAAAGGTAGGGGCACAATATTAATAGATGTTAGATATGATAGTTCACTGGATAAATTTACTCAAAGCACGAATAGTGAAAGCAAGACTAAAGAATTACCCTAGCTTTTAATAATTCCAAATCAAGCAAATTGAATATATTTGATGGATTAAGCATGAAAGGACCTCTTGTAACTGCTTCATAGGGCCTTATTAAGGCATTCCAAGGAGATGTTGTTGCATATCAGAAGGAAAACACTGTAGAAGAAATTAAAAATCCCCTATATGGAGGTTATGATAGTAGCAATGAGGAGGATGAGACATTGTCAAACAAAATAAAGATACACATAAGAATTTGAGATAAACCCATCTCAATAACTACTATTGATGTCAACAAAGTCAAGGAAGTGGCCTAACATTTTAATCTTGTGGATAGTTTTCCTCTTCTTGAAAGTAGAACTTGATCATATTATAGAGGATCTAGAGGGCCACAAGATATCTCAATCAATTTAACTCAATCTTCAACAATTGGCACCTAAAAAGGGTACCTTGATTGTACCAATACCAGAAATAGCACCAATGATGGTGGGAATGGGGGTGTTAACTAGACCAATTCCGAGGATTTCTTCTAAAATATAATATATTCCTTCCGAGTTGTAGCATCTTTTCCTCCTATTGGGGTATACAATAACTATCAAAATCATACCTTTTAGGATATTCCCAATAATGGACAACCTCCTAACTTTCAAGGGGTGCTAACTGATTTTGGTATTTTTGTAGTGGTGTGCCTCCTCAAGTGCCCTGTCCCAATGGAATCTCTTCTGGCCTTTCCATGGATGGTGCACCTCTACAAGGTGTTGGCCTTCCTAATGGTAGAATTCCTCCATAGGGACAACTTACTGTTGAAATATTGTAACTTCGAAGAATATTCTATATGTATCTTTTTGTGGTCCCCGATGATCCTACCAGGAGAACCACTTGTATTAAATTGTACCCCGATGATCCTAATCGAAAGAACTAATAAGAGTCATGAGGTAGTCCCCTCTAATTGTAAAGGTGGGTCGTTAGCACCCCAGTGTGGTTACTTGAGCCTACATGTGTAACTCGAGCCTACATGATTTAACTCGAGCCTACATGTCAAATGAGTTAACTTAAGTGAACGGATGAATATAAATAGAGGTGTAGTGCTCCTCATTTGTGACACACACACTCTCACTTGTGTAGCGCATTAGTGGAGAAGAGAAGTAGCTAGAGAAGGAGGAGGATCAGGCTTTGATCTCCTTGCTAGTTTTATCTTTTATATTTTTGGGGCATCTATATTGAGGAATATTTTGCTAGGTTTTTTCCCTTTAGGGTTTTCCAAGGATAAATCGTTGTGTTCCTTTTTTATGGTTGTGCTTGTATATCTTTCAGTGATCCTATTTATATGCCTTTGCCATGAAAATGAAATGAAATATTGATGTCTTAGCTAAGCATATGAAAATTTAACATGGTATCAGAGCCACCCTGAAAAGAAGACATTGTGCACCTACAGAATCTAGGGCTTCTTACTTTTTGGTTCTCTCTCCACAATTGATCATAAAAATAAGGCTAGGCTGACTCTCCATTGAAGGGCGCATCTTTCTGTCGAAGCAGAATTCGATTCCAAGCATTTTTAGTTTTCGGTGCGGGAAATTAGGGCTTCTTGCAGAAGAAGAATTTTTGAGTGAGCCCAGCATAGGATTTCTCTCCTCATCAAAATAGAAGTCTAGAGACCTAGATCAAGTTTTTTGGTTGGGTGAAACTCCGGGAAAGTCAAACCCTAGTTTGACCCCGAGCTAGAAAAACCCTAAATACTAAAACTTCTAAGTTTTGGTACATTCTCTATATCCCGAGATTGGCGAAGGTTCCGGAGCTGAAAATTGCAGAGGCCGAAGATAAAATCCTGATGTACACTTTGTCCAAAAGGAAGCCTCAGATTCCCTATATTTGGGGAGATATGATCCCTCCAAGTTAGGGTTCCAACCTCTTCCATAATTCATCCCTAAACAGGACACCTGGGGAAAATTGCTATATATTGGGATACAGAGATCCAAATTGAATTCCTGAAGATGTTCCAGAAATATCACGGACCTTACTTTGTGTGGTCCGAATTTAAGAACCATAAGATGAAACAGTGACACGTGACAATCCATACAACTTCGTTGTTCTGAACAGTCCTGTAACAGGTCACCGTGGGAAAAGGATCATAAATCCCAATTGGTAAAACAAATTCTGATGAAACCTATGGTGTTCAATCAGGGACATGCGAGGTTACCTCAGTGAGAAATTTCAGACACATAGGAGCAGTAATTTCGGAGATATCACAGAAACAGTGACAGGAATTTCTGCAGAAGAAATTGGAAAACTAGGGCTTCCTGTTCCGGGAGCTTCCCTCCACTGTTTTCAGAAAAGGAATACATTAGATAGCTCCATTTGAATAGATATATCTTTATATCCAATCAGATATTAAATATTTCAAGTTTTGAAAATTAGGGTTTCTCTGACAAACCCTATATCAGCTAGCTCTGGAAGCAGGACGGACACCTCATATCGGTAAGATCTAATCTTTTTCTATTTGCATTTGAGGTTCTCATTTCAAAGTGATCTATCACATCAGCTTGATGATAAGGTTGGTAAATTTGAAAAATTCCAAGCATGGAACTATTTGATCTCTCTGAAGAAAATGAATTGGACACCTACATGAGTAGAGAGGTTCCAGTTCCATATGGAGATGAGGCTCAAACCCTTACACAAGAAGAACTTGATCAAGGCCAAGAAGATCATTGTTGATTCAATCACGGATCAAATTGTACCACAAGTGTCTTCCCTAAATACATCGAAGATGTTTGATTCCTTGATCAAGCTATTTGAAGATAAGAACTTAAATTAGAAGATGGCTTTGAGAAAACAGTTGAAGAATGTGAAGATCCAGAATGCAGAACAACTTGAAGCGGTAGAAGAAGAAGTGGAGAATGATAGCCACCTTGAATGGCCTCCCAGGACCATGGGATTCATTCATGCAAAGAATGTATGCCAGAAGGAAGTAATTGTTTTCAGCTTGACTCATAAGAAGAGAAGAAGAAGATGGGAGTAATTGAAGATCAAGCTCTCACCATTCAAAGAAGATCCCTCAAGCGATGAGGAATATGAAGAA
>LPNX010809149.1:110587-217100 GCA_001517045.1 Pseudotsuga menziesii
CCTTTTGTCTTTGAGTTGTGGATTGCACGTTGTTTCTAATGATGATGATGTTGTACTAATCAAAAGATCAGAGTATGATGATGATGACGTACCGATCGAAAGATCAGAGTATGATGATGTACTGATCGAAATATCAGAGTATGATGATGACATACTGATCGAAAGATCAGAGTATGATGATGATGACATACTGATTGAAAGATCAGAGTATGATGATGTTGATGTACTGATCTAAATATTAGAATATGTTGATGATGTTTCTGATCGAAAGATCAGAATATGATGATGATGTTTCTGATCGAAAGATCATAGTATGTTTTTGATGTTTCTGATCGAAAGAGTATGATGATGATGTTTCTGATCGAAAGATCAGAATGTGATGATGATTATGATTGACAGATCAGAATATGATGATGATGATGATGTTGATGTTGATCGAAAGGTCAAAGTGTTGATGATGATATTGCTGATCGAGAGGTCAAAGTGTTGAAGATGTTGCTGCTGATCGAAAGGTCAAGGTGCTGAAGATGTTGTTGCTGATCGAAAAGTCAAAGTGTTGAAGATGTTGCTGATCGAAAGGTCAAAAATGTTGAAGATGTTGTTGTTGATCAAACAATCAAAGTGTTGAAGATGTTGCTGATCAAAAGGTCAAAATGCTGAAGATGTTGTTGCTGATCGAATAGTCAAAGTGCTGAATATGTTGTTGATCGAAAGGTCCAAGTGCTGAAGATGTTATTGCTGATTGAAAGATCAAAATGCTGAAGATGTTGCTGATCAAAGCAGTCAAAGAATTAATGATGATGAATACTGAAGATTGAAGATGAATACTACATGATGTTGAAAATATTCCAATGATTTATAGATGTGTTACCCTGCTGATGTTGATGATGTCCACTGTCTCTACTCTTGTTGTTGTTGATGTTGCTGTAGAATACCCTTCTCGTTAAGGGGGAGTGTTGAAATATTGTAACTTCAAAGAATATTCTATATGTATCTTTTTGTGGTCCCCGATGGTCCTACCGGGAGAACCACTTGTATTACATTGTACCTCGGTGATCCTAATCAGAAGAAATAATAAGATTCATGAGGTAGTCCCCTCTAATTGTAAAGGTGGGTCATTAGCACCCCAGTGTGGTTACTTGAGCCTACATGTGTAACTCGAGCCTACATGTCAAATGAGTTAACTTAAGTGAACGGATGAATATAAATAGAGGTGTAGTGCTCCTCATTTGTGACACACACACTCTCACTTGTGTAGCGCATTAGTGGAGAAGAGAAGTAGCTGGAGAAGGAGGAGGATCAGGCTTTGATCTCCTTGCTGGTTTTATCTTTTATCTTTTTGGGGCATCTATATTGAGGAATATTTTGCTGGGTTTTTTTCCTTTGGGGTTTTCCCAGGATAAATCTTTGTGTTCCTTTTTTATGGTTGTGCTTGTCTATCTTTCAGTGATCCTGTTTATATGCTTTTATCATGAAAATGAAATGAAATACTGATGTCTTAGCTAAGCATATGAAAATTTAACACTTACTCTAGTATCAACCTCATAATCATCTATTAATCTTGGTATATTTGAAACCCCTATTTCAATTCTACCAAGTAAGCATAATGTTAAAACCCTGGTTCCTTCTTCTCCAAGTCTTGGGTGTCCTAGATCACCACCGATTGATGTACGACCAGGAGAGGTAATTTTCTCTAAATGAATTTTGTTAAAATTTAGTATGATGTTGATAGGATTAGTCCCAAGAAGGGATACAAGTGGACCTCCCTATTCTGTATGGTACGGATCTAGAACAAAATACGATAAAGACATACACTTTCACCTAGATCAATTAAATGATGACAAAATATAGAGTAATGGAAACTTACCTTCAATTAAATGTTTGTCCTCATAGTTTCCACGCGGCTTCAATCCAAAGTTGTGCACACCAATAGGTATGTAACCAATTGGGCACAAACGATATATAAGTGAATTGAAATAGTGGTAATAAGATTGATCTAAACAAAGAGCCAAGGAAATATGATACAAAATGATTATCAAAACCAAATTATGGGAAAAAATATATCATTGTATTAAAATACTAGTAAAAGGAAATAGTACAACTATCATGCCTTGGTGTTGTATCATCTTTTCAATGGTCTCCTTCCACACCAACAAGTCACGCAAGAATTTAGATGAAGCACACCAAACAAACTAAACCCATAGATCAATTCCTCCAACATATAACTGATATATACTTCCTCTCCCAACCCATGGCCTAAGGCCTCAATTTATAGGACAATGTGGATAGGGGCAGCTTAAGATTAATGTGGGGAATGGATGAGATGTGATCCCAAGAACAAGGGAGATCGAACCAGATAAAAAAATATAGGGATAATACTCTATCCATCGAGATTGTGCCCTAGAACCTTCTCCAAACCTCATTTTCTACCTGTATAGAGGTTGACATGCTCTGTAGTGTAGCAAGGAGTGTCAATATGGGTTGACACAACCTACAATGGATACAAGACGTGTCAACAATGTATGATGAAGATATGGAAAAGTACATCTAGGGAGTCCCAACGCAAGATTCTAAGTGAGAAGAATGCATTGAGGTCACAAGATTAGACAACCTACAAGGCAATGGATACAAGAATCCATCCATCATGAAACTAAATTTAAAGATTGAGGCAATAGGATATCACAAGGTTGATGACACTGACAAAAAATTTCTGTAATAGATTACCCCCCAAAGTAAAAATATAGAGGAATAGGATATGTGATGTAATTTTATGTGACTTGTCCGAAAAAGGAACCATCTATCAAATAACTAATGACAACAATCAAGGACTTTACAAATTTTGACAATTCTGGATTGGACACATGAATAACTCAAACCATGGTTGTTGACCAATACATTGCAAATCCATGTAAGTACTGGAGGTGGATATGGCCACTGAAGAATACAATCATGGATCCATACCATTGATACAAAATGTAAATCCTAGCCACGAGAAAATACACAGTGGATATACAAAATTCGACACAACATAGCCACCGACCAATATAATGTGGATCTATGTTACATAATATCCATATGATGTCCATATGGAAAGTGACTCAAATAATCTCCAACATAGCCTGGGTACAATATGAAACAATGAATACCACAGGGTATTCAAACCAAACTCACAACTGATACGATCCTAACCATGTGAATAAAAGGAGTTGAAGTCAAACATGGTAGGAACCACTTGATTACTGGTCAATGTTGTAAATTGTTAACAATTGTAATGGAATCACCAGTGATGAAAATGACTCTCAAGGTATGATGTACTTTTTTATGAATGTGAATAGATGAGTTGAAATAAAGAATTCTCATAATCATTCGATCGGATGTCAATAAGGTAAACCTAGTATCAAAAGCAAGAAGGCTTGCCATTGAGGCATGCAAGCTTCAAGGTATTGGGTGGTTTCTAATTATAAACCCTAGATGACGTGTTGATCTATACAGGAACTGACTTGTCAAAGGAGGGCCATGATGTATCCCACATCATCAACATAAAAACCAATATATGAGGATATATTTTGGACGGTAAAGCAGATGAACATCGAATGACACAAGGTATATAGGTAAAGGTACTTAAAGTCTAGTTCAGGGATTGACATGACAAATGAGTGTAAATGCTTGAATCAAATGGAAGACTACACTTGAAAATTTTACAACGCGATGGAATACTTGGAAACATGGATGAAAAAGACGGGGATCAAGACACAATGCGACATGATTGGGGAATTCTTTGGATGACCCAATGGAGTAATGAGAGTCATGGACTTGACCTGACTCAAAGAAAAACTACTTACCCAATTGTTCAAATGAAAGAAAAACATGTGTCATGTTTAGGTGTGACAACAAGCTTCCATCAATACAAATTCAAATGCATTCCCTTCCCTTATTCCCCATCATGTTCGATGAGCACCTCTTTATTTATTAACTATATTGATGAGGATAGGAGTACCTCTTTCTCATATGTCTTATGAACCTGATAAAAGATGGGTTTGATCTCAAAAGGGTCCTTCTATGTTTGTATGTATGAGTACATAAAAGGTAAACTCAGTGGTTTTTCATGTTTAATGAGTTTGAAAAATCTAAAGAAAACTCAAAGGTGAACTTTTTCGTAAATTTAGTCCCCGAGGCCTGGAAAATTATAAAATAATAGATACAAGAACTCTCTTAATCAAAAGCTGACTAAGGTTTTCGGTTTTCATATTTATTCTTCCAGGTCTGAAAAAGAGTTAAACTATAACCACCAGAAAAACACTTCTTCGGAAACAAGCCTAATCTTAAAGGTTTCACAAGCATGAAGGAAAAAGATCACTCATGTTGTTGTATTGATTTACAAGTATGGGGAAACAAACAGTAAACTCGTAGTTATTTTACTAGGAATTTTAATGAGCACGAGAAGAGCATAAAAAGTGGTCGAAATACTTTGCATGTTTTCACCAAATCACGAAAAATAGAAAAGTAATATCAAACCACTTTTCATGGTTTTAAACTAGAGCACAAAAAAGTGAAAAGTAAGCTTGACACCTCTTACTATTTTTAACAAGCTCGAAGAAAGGTTGGAATAATTTTCAAGGAATCTACTTCATTTTTTAACTTGCAACATAGAATGAACTATGCTCGGGATATTGTTTCATGGTTTATAAATCTCAAAACCCAAATAAATTATGCTCAACATGAGTCACATTAATGTTTAATTTCCCAAAATGATGTCCACTAGTTGGTACTTTCCCCCAGTATAACTTTCAAGTGACTTAACTCCATCATAATGTATAGATGTTGGATACATGCCCCCCAATCTTCATTTCATCTGCCTATTTTTTTCTTCACCCAAATAAACTCTCGATTACTACTAGAAAAAGTTTCACCAAAGACAAAGGAAGAAAGGGGATCAAATAATAACGATAGATGAAATGAAGGTTCAAATATAGGGTCCATTAAAAGACTTGAACCAATGGGAGAGGGATCTATTTCATTTTTGCACAAGCTTGAAACAAATAAAAACTATGCTTGTAGAGACATGTTTCATTTTTACATAAGATTGAAACATAATATAACTATGCTTGAGGTATCCCATTTCATTTTTTAATGATCTTGAAAGGGAATGAAACTATGCTCAAGGGTTGGTTTTATTTTTACACAATCATAAAACCAATGGTAAATTATGCTTAGGAACTATTTCATTTTTACACAAGCTAGAAACCAAAAGGTAAACTCTACTTAAAGAAGGTTTAATGTTTACACCAGCTTGAAACCAAATGTAAACTCTTATTGGGAATGGTTTCATTTTTACACAAGCTTGAAACCAATGGTAAACTCTGCTTGAGGAATGGTTTAATTTTTACACAAGCTTGAAACCAAAGGTAAACTCTGCTTGAGGAATGGTTTAATTTTTACACAAGCTTGAAACCAAAGGTAAACTTTTCTTGGAAATTGTTTCATTTTTACACAAGCTTGAAACCAAAGGTAAACTATGCTTGAGAAAGGTTTCTATCCAACATGATGTATAGAGCTTAGTAGCGTGCCCCCCATCATAAGAAGCTAGAGGGATAACTCCATCATTATGTCCAGAGTCTAGATACCTTCTGCCCATCTCTAAGGACAAGAAACCACTAAGACATGTGGAACATTCAAGGAGGTCTAATGACTAGAAACCATACGATGATCAGGTTTAATAAAGGAAATTTGATCAATGTTCACAATTCTCCCATCATGGTGGAAATGCATCACTTGGAAGAGTGAGGCCACTACATCTTTAATCATGTAAACATAATCATTTCCAAGGAGCATATTTAAATCCAAAGGACCTTGGATCACCATAACATCAATGTAGACCATCTTTCCTCCTAAGGCGACAGGAAACCAAGGAAGGATTCCCAAAGGTTTAGTAGGTCCTCTATTAAAATCCAATATTTGATTAGTAACATGCACAAGCTAAGGATAACTTATATAATTCCAAGTAGTTGAGTATAAAATGCTAACAAAAGCCCCTTTATCAACAATAGTGCGAAAAATATCCTTTCTAGCAACTCCAGCAATTTTCTAGAAAGGGGTGCATGGAAGGAGATGATGTTTTGTTATATTACTCCAAACAAAGGAAAAAAATTCATTACTTGGAGGGAACCTGTTGAAATGGGCATAAATTCCTCTTACCTATAAGGATCTAAAGTGACTACGTAAACATGAGTAGTTTCTGGTTCATTCTCAAGTGGGAGAGTAGGATGAGATGGAGATTGTGTTGAAGAGACCACTCCAGTATTCAAAAGGACACTCTCAGATTAAGACGTGGGATCAGGTAGAAATGACATGAACTCAACCACTTCAATCTCTCTCTTAGAAGAAGAAAGAGTTTTATCGACCAAGGATGGAACTGGATCAACCACTTTATCAACCAGTGGGGGGTCAATAGACAACTTACGATAACCATTAGGAAGATGTGATTGAGACACATAAATATATTCCAACCGTTTTGAAGCTTCATCCATGCAAGGAAAAAGATAAGTGAGGTGCATGTCCTTACACGATAGGAAATGATTCTTGACTTTACTCTTTCGGCCCTTAAGTACAGAGTCACTAGTTGATGGGGTATCATCAGTGTGATGTTCATATCCACACAGCTACAACCTTGTGCACACCAACACATGTAACCAATTGGACACAAATGAGATAGAAGTGGATTGAACTAGTGGTAATAATATTGATCTAAACAACTATCCAAGGAGATCTAATATAAAATAATTATCACAACCAAATTATGGGAAAGAATATATCATTGTATTAAAATAAAATAAAAGGAAATAGTACAATCGTAATTCCTTGGCATTGTATCCTCTTTCCAATGGTCTATTTCCACACCTACAAGTCACATAAGCATTGATATAAAGCACAAAAAACAAATTAAACCTATGGATCAATTCCTCCATCATATACCTACTATAGACTTCCTCCCCCAACCCATGTCCCAAGGCCTCAATTTATAGGACAATGTGGATAGTGGTAGGTTGAGATTAATGTGGGGGATGGATGACATGTGATCCTAAGAACCAGGGAGGTCAAGATAGATACAAAACTATAGGGATAATACTCTATCCATTGATATTGTGTTGTAGAACCTTCTCGAAACCTAATTTTCTTCCCATACAAAGGTCGACGTGCTCTGCACTGTAGCAAGGAGCATCAGGATGGGTCAACACAATACACAATGGAGACAAGACATGTCGACGATCCATGCTGCAGATGAGGAAAAGTGCGTCTAGGGATTCAAACACCGGTTGCTAAGTGAGCATAACACTTCGAGGTCACAATAATAGATAACATGTAGGGAAAGGGAGACAAGGATCCATCCATCATGAAACTGACTTTAGAGATTGAGGAAATAAGATATCACAAGGTTGTTGATACTGATAAAAATTGTGTGTAACATATGATGTAGCAAATGTTAACTAACCATTGTTTCTTTGTTTTTGAACTTTATTGAAATAGAGTTTTTGGATTCCTAGTAGTACCACATTCCTGGATATATTTTGGATGGAATGTTGTAGTGATTCTATATTCCAATTGTTTACTCTTTGTCCTGTAGAGTTCCAATATCAAGGTGCTTTAAAGTTGGGCTTTATAATATTAAAAAAACAACTTTATATGCCATGTCTGTTTGGATGAGGCTTTCTTAGAAGTGGAAAAAGATCAATCACTAAAAAATGACATTAAATATCAAGCATCAATCTGTGCACATTACAAGATTGTCATCTTACTACTTTAGGTAAGTTGTCATGTTTAGGAAGTGTTCCTTGCTAAATAAATGGAAAAGTAGATGTGTGTATCCTTAATATTTAGATGACTATGGGATATATTTATGAAATTACTTGTCTATAGTGGATGCAAGGCCCTAGTGTTGTCAATGAAAAGGAGAAAATGGCCAGACTTTATTGCCATCTTGGCTAGACTTTTTTTAAGTGTCATGGACTAGTTTCCTTTCCCTTAGTGTCCACATAGCTCAACTTGCGGGTATAATATACTATCAACATTGGATGCAAATGGTTGTGGAAAATTTCTCACCATCAACTAGTTTTCTTGTACCAACTTGTTTAAATATGAGCACCCCATATATTCATTTTTAGATTTCATGTTTTTAATTATTTTTTTTAGATGTATTTTTCTTATGTATGAATTAGAATGGAATTTATGAATGCGTGACGCTATATACCACCTTTGTTGTGATAGATAAATGTATGATCTTATGGAATTTGAAGTTTCCTTCAAGTTAATCAACTCAAATATCTAATGTACATTTGATTTCATGCATGTATTTGAACATGAAGGGAAATGGCTAAGTATAAGTTGAATTATTCATGTATAGTTGCATGGCCATAGCCCAAATATCATCAGAAGTGCAGGAACCTTTGGGATTGTGAGTATTTATGTTAACTTATAAGTGTTCTTCAAATAAACTTGAGAGCCCTTTGTTTTACTTTGGATTGTTGCATCCAAAGTGGGGGCATATTCATATTATTTTGATTAGGTCATTGATGTTGAATGAGGCCTTTGACCTTTACTTATTATTCTTGTTTTTCAAGTTGGGTGGAACTTTTGAAGTGGCCTAATGGCCTATTGAGAACATTTGAAAGAAGAACCTTTCAAGTGGCATGATGGACTATGAATCATATTTGAAAGAAATTTCAAATGAAGAGGAGTCATTACTATAATCCTCAAGGATTTAAATAGTGGAAAAAAGAAAAAAATACCCCTCGGTGGAAAAAAAGAAAAGAACACCCCTCCTCTAGTGTGGCGATAAAGGGATATGGGTATTTGATAGAGTGGTACTACATCTCATGTTATAACACTAGGGTTGTTAGGGGCAAGAAATGTAAATGACATGGTGTCTCAAGAGTAGTTATGGTGTGTGAAGAGTAGTTATGGGGGTGTAAGTGTGCACCCTTGATTCCTCAATTTTTTTTTCTTGTCACACAATAACAACTTTGACTAAGAATCTCTAATATATCCTTATACTTTACTCATTTAAGTGATACAATATATATTGGATTTTCTAAACAAACAAATTGGTACTTATTTCTATATTTCAAGATATAAATGGGTGAAAAAACATACCATCCTCTTCTACTAAACATTTGAATTGGAAGGTTCTTGTTATCTCATCAGAACTCTCATTGTGCTTGAAGAGGGTTGTTAAAGCTGTTGTCAATCAAACATAACAACTTTTATTATGGCGTAATGTTTATGGACAAAAAGATAACCACAATTCTTGATCATTAAAAAAAAATCATCAATTCATATTACAAACCAGAATGCTTGATCATTAAAATAATTTCACAAATGCTCGATTTGTGGTGGGATTGGACTCCATAGAGTTTGAACCTTGTCTGCAAACACTAGAATATCTTTCAATAAATCATTGAGGACTCGAATAAACCACAAATTCATTAAAATAGAAATTAAATAAAATATACATTCTAAAAAAATGATTCAGTTGCAATTATTTAGTTTACTCTAAGATTCTTTATTATTAGAATGCCATATCATGCCTTGACAATGCTTACAAACACCTTAAAATCCTTCTTTTTGGACTAGCCCCTCATCATCCTACATTCAAACATGGATTTACTTGATGATAACAAAATAAAAAAGTGATAGATATAAAACTAAATAGATACCCTGAATAAGCTCATCTTCATTTTGAGAATAAACTATTGGAGACATCTAATCTTGTATCAAACCTCCATCGATCTAATTAAGTAGCAACAGAATGAACATTGATTTTGCTATTACTCCATTGGATTGAGGGACGTTTTCTCCAAAATGAGATCATTTCTAATTTATTATTTACTAATCAAGTCCAACCATGTGAAGGTGGAAGCTATTATGGCCCCTTTCCCCCACCCCGCCCTCGCATCACTCTCAATTCCCCAATACAGATCTATCTATTAGGAAAAACGCATCATAAATATTCAAAATCGTCACAAAAGTACATTTAGCAGTTTAGTGTGTCTATCGAAATATAATTATATGCAAAAGAAACTATATTAAATCTAACCATATTTTACTAACCATTCAAAGGCATATGCCAAAAAAAGTATGACTGAATTGATTCAACGACATATCTCAAAAAATATAGTTTTTATAAATGATGTTTATCATCCAAAAGTATGACTGAATTGATTCAACGACATATCTCAAAAAATATAGTTTTTATAAATGATGTTTATCATCCAAAATATGTTCCAAGTATACATCATGCATTATTTTTTTCCTTCTTTGTTGCACATTTCTTAAGAAACACATCAATGTGTGAATCATCATTTGTTGGGTGCTCCTCTACTGCTGATTTTATTTGTGTCCTCTCATGCACTATACACATGGTCACGTACTCATAGTGTGGAGGCTGTTGTAAGGGGTCATTGCCTACAATAACAAAATATATTAAATTTATATGGTCGGTTATTAAATATGATTTAAGTACTTCATTAATAATTAAATATGCATTTGCAATGTAATTATTTACCGAGAGCACTAGTATACATTGTTGGAATGGATTCTTTGTGCTCCTCCTCTCATAGAGAACCCTCATGTATGACATGATTTGCCATTGAAACCACACAATTTATAACTACATGATCGTAAATTTATAAGTAAAAAAATAAAGAGTACAATTTTTTTTAAAGTACGAAACTATTAAGTATATGATTAATCTATAGTCTTATTATTGTTCACGGCCTTGTGTGTAGCAACATCATGGGGCTGCACCCCACTATCAATGGACTATTTTCCATATTTCATTGGCTCGTTCATATTGTTGTTCTTCTGCTTAAAACAAAGTAAAACATTAAATTTATGGATGATATCAAACATGAATGTATTTTTTATGTAATGAAATATTAATGTTGATTTATTTTTACTTACCTTGTCCTACAAATCGGATTTTGGTGTTTGTGCAATGCTTTTTTGGAATTCAAGCACAACTTTAAATCCGAACTTGTAACCATGATGGACATATTCCTCTATGGCTTATATTTTGAATTCATCCCCCTGCATTGCATAAGCGTATTTTTTTTGGCATTCGCTACAATTAACCTGAACATTGGAAGGAAATACAAATAATATTGTTAATATGTTTGGGTACTTACAATTCATGCCTGTAACTTGGAATACCATCCCTAGCCTAGTTTTTGTTTACCATGTTTTTGGACCCTTTCTTGGGTGGCATTTGAAGTGTCTGGGATCCTATGAAAAGTTTTGAGTATGTTATATACCACAATTTTTTTAAATATTAAGAAAATTAAAAGTATTGAAGCCAAACTATTATTCACCTTGTGGACCAGTAGGCATTTTTCCTTCTTTTCTCATTTTCTTCTCTTTTGTGTCCTCGATGATGGCCTTCCACTCCCTCCCAGGAATCGTCAGTGGATGCTCATACCTCGTGTTATAGTGCAATTGAATCCTATACATTTCATGCACATATTTTAAATATGTTCCAGTTGTGGAGGTGACCTTTCTTTTATTGAAAGTATCTACCCCAAACAAACCTTCAAGGTAGTCCACAAGTTCCCTTTTAAGGTTAGAATTTTAGGAATTCCACCTTGTGCATATGGTGGGCCCAAAAAATCACCAAAAACTTGTCATTCTTATGTTTATAAAATAAATTGTTTTCAACATGCAAAAGGATATGATCATTAATTTAAAAATAATAATATAGTTGATTTAATTTTGAGATAGACAAAATTAAACAGTTAAAATATTAAAACATACCTAGGATTTTTAGTGTCTTTATTGGATATCCTTCCTTATCGACCAAAAATGTGGATTGAATTGTCCTCGTTTTGGTAACATGTGATGATCCAGGATATGCACCCATACACTCATCAATAGTGTCACCCCTACCACTAGTTTGGATCTTGGTTGCATGATTTTATGTTGGGGCATGGCAGTGATCCTAGCTAAATGTGACAGAGATCGATAAGTGAAAATACTAGTAGGTATATGTTGGATCATGCTAAGACGTTGTGGCTTATGTGTAGAAGCAATACTACAACCATCATTCCAAGGAGTTGACTGATGCAAGTGGTGAGGTGCCAAAAAATCCTTATATATAAGAAAGAAAAGATTTTGTTTTTAGATAATGCAATAGTTAAAAAAAAACTTCCAAAGTTGAACTTATGACATACAAAAAAACTTTGGTTATTACCTTGTATCTCTGAAGCTCTTGCATCCAGTTGTTGCTCTTTTCAATAATCTTAGGAGTTGGATCTTTAATGCGAAGCAAGCGAACAAGTTCTTTGTTCACTTTAGTGAAAATATTCTTGATTGTTATGAATGGTTCGGGGGAATTGTGCAACTCCTCCTCCTCATCCTTTTCACCACCATCATGTCCCGGAGGCTACTTATTTCAACAAGAGAAAACTTATTCAATTATATAAACAAATAATAAATTTCACATTAACTGTAATTCGAAATCATTAATCATTTACCTGTTATGGGGTGGTTTTTTTTCCACTATCATCCTTACACATTATAAAATAATTAGAAACATGGGATATTTGTGCCTCATATATACAATTGGGTTTCTTATTTGTTGTCCTAGGTCATGTGCTATTTATAAACCATGCAATATTACCATAAGATTTAGGCCTTCCATAAATGTAGATAGTCGCTCCCTTCTTTTTATTGTTGTTTTATATCTGTATATAATTTGTGGTGAGTGCATATCTCCACGCACAATGTATGTACTAGACCAATCACATCCAATCACTATAGTTGTAATGTGGTCCAACATACTCCATCAATTCAGTTACTCAATCGTATTGTACATTTATTCCATACATGGAAAACAGCCCCAAACCATGTAGTGATGATGGAGTAATGTGATATATCCTTTTGTCGGCATAAAATTCTGTGTCCAATGAAGGTTGTTCCTTAGGCCTAATTATTTTAGAATATGTCTAAACCTCAATAGAACCTCGATGTCACATATGTTCTAGTCATCATAAAAGCATGATCCTCCTTCGGCAAGAAAGAATTCCATGCATATACAAAATTTTCTTTTGACCTTATCACCTCCAGTCATTTTTTTCCTCTCAAATCTACTAGATGTCACACTTCCTCTTTTTTCCTAAAATTCCCTCGCTCGAGGAGGATATATTTGAAAAGTACCTATTTGGTTGTACCTACACTCCATCAATGAGAGATATAATTGGGCATGATCCTTATATCTATTTAATGGCATTAATGATGGCATTGAAATTGATTTTTTGTAGTTGGAAACAACCACTCATATTTATTTTCATCTTGGTCAAGGAAAAATAGTGTTTGGGGTCATCATGAGCACCTACGGCCCATAACACATCTAAAAGATGGAACATGCTCATTTTGGTACGGGTCTAGACAGACTAGTATACAATACAGGTAATTGTCTTCATTGATACATAAGACGCCTCTCCCTCAACCCATTTCCTACATACCACAATCTTCAAATTAGGATGACATGAATCTAAATTACAAGGATTGAGATTCAACTAGCTAAGGAAATTGGATTAATGAATTAATGAATTAATGAATTGGCTCGATTATATTTAATACGCATAATTAATGTACCTTGTTGAGAATCCCAAAACACACCATTCTAGAATTATCCTTATATTTATTATAAATTATCTCTAATTCATAGGATTAGATCTTGGTAATCCACTTTTATTGCTTCTTTATTAAATTACCCTATGCCAATAAGTTATTTAGGCTAAGACGATCAGTGCTAATGAATAATGTTGTAGATAATATGAAAGGATGCCACTTAGTCACTACATAAAGTAAGGACCGCATTTCTTTGTTGTATGTGGATATTTGCCTCTCTATGCCATTCAACTTGCATATTTCAAATTTAATGGATTTACTATCATGTCAAAGTGCTATACCAAGACCAAACCCAAGGATTTCATAGTCTTCCTAGGATTCGAAGGGGCAAATAATGATCCAAGAGGATATTTCAATGGTAAATCAAATTAGAATTCTTTGTTAAGTATTATAACTTCAGAAGATATTCCAGATGTATTGATTGTATTCCTCCTTCGGGGGATTAGTTTGGTCTTGTTAGTATCATTGAAAGAATAAATGTAAACCTCCTGATGTAATTCGGGTCAATAGTACCCAAGTGTCAATATAATAAATGTTATTTTTGGTGTACAGTTGGACAAGTCAGCCCAATCAATTAGACAATTTGGAACTACTAGGTTAGAAGTCAAGTCAACTGAAGAATATAAATAGGGAGACGATCCCCTTCATTTTTACTCACTCACTCAAGCTATTTTTCAAGAGAGAGAAATATTAGAGCGCTAGAAAGAAGAGAGAAAAAGTTGTCTGGGTTTTACACTGCTCTGGTTCAGTTCTATACTGAGAAATTTTTGCGAGGTTTTCCCCCTTGTGGTTTCCTGAGGAAAATCTTTGTGTTCTTGTGTTTCTTTGCTTGTTGTTATTTCAGTGATCTACTAGTAACAATTTGTTTTAAGATATCATTTAAGCAGATTACGAAAAATCAACATGGTATCAAAGCCACTCTTAAAGGAAGCACTGCACAATTAGGGTTTTGTTACTCCAAACAAATCCCTTGACAGATCAACCAATAAACAGGGCTCTCTCAACTCACCCCTGAAGAAGGCATATTTCTGTAGAAACATAATTGAATTCTAAGAATTTTCAATTTTGGAACAGTTACTGTTGTCGGGACAAACTAGGGCTTCAGTTTTCCTGAGTCTTCATCATCAATCTCAGAAAAAAGGAAGATACGGTCTACGTCACCCTATGGAGGCACATCTTCTCCACTAATCAGCTCTACCCGTGATCCCAACTAAAAAATTAAGGTTTATGCATCAAACCCTAGGTCATCCAGAAGGAGGTCAGTTAGGAGTTGTTTTCTTCAAGTAAGTACTATTCCTCTTTATTCCATTTGAAGTTCTCATTATTCTAAAGATGAAAAATAATGCCAAGCTAAATGAAAAGATTGAAGGTGTTGAAAACTTCATAGCATGGAAGTATAGGATCATGTTCATCCTATAAGAGAATGATCTAGATAAATTTGTAAAAGAGGAAGTGAAAGAACCAGAAGAAGATGAAGCTAAGTCCAAGTATAAGAAGAATATGATCATATCTAAAAGGATCGTAATTTACTCCATCAAAAATAACTTGATTCCTCAAGTATCCTCAAGGGAGACTCCAAATAAATGTTTATGATCTATCTGGTCTATTTGAAGGAAGAAACATTAAAAGGAAAATGACCCTGAGGAATCAACTCAAAAGTATAAGAGCTTAAAAGTCGGAGACCATGCAGTCTTACTTTACAAGAGTAGCTCAAATCAAAGATCAATTAGAATCCATTGATGACATGGTTGAAGAAGCATAGATTGTGATGACAACCTTAAATGGTCTTCCAAGAGATTGGGAAGCCTTTATCTGAGGCATCTGTTCAAGAAGGAAACTAACCAAATTCCTAAAGTTATGGGAAGAATGTGTCCAAGAAGAAGAAAGGATATAAGCTAGAGAAGAAAAGCTAAATGACAATGAGGATCGAGCCTTGACAGGTCATACCAAAGGAAAAAGGAAGAGTCATGACCATACTCATAAGACTCAAGGGTTTAAAAGACCAAAGAGATACTTCTCAAATTTTTAATGCTTCACCTGTCACAAGTTGGGAGACATTTCTATCAACTGTCCCGTGAAAGCATAGAGAATAAAAAAGATGAGAATATTTTAGGCCCATGCTACTGAAGATAGTGATCAAGAAGTTGAATAGGAAGAAAAGAAGGATGAATACTCCAGTGAAGAATTTGTTTTAATCTCTTCTCTAACAAGATCAGTATCACCAGGAAGTGACACCTGGCTAGTTGATAGTGGTGTTGATGTAATTGTAACTTCGGAATGTATTCACTTATATTTCTTATGTATTGTACCCCGATGTTTATTCCGGGATGTGTCTGTAATGTACTTGAGTCATGTCATGCCCCGATGTTCCGATCAGGAAGTTTCTATAATGTAAAAGTCATGTCAAGTCATTGTGGGTAACCCTCCTTGTTGAGCAGAGGGCAAAGTCCCCACAAGTTGTGGGGCACTAGGGTTATTAGACACTCCTAGAGACGTCGACTCTAGTAAGTAATTGTTAAGTGAGGCCGACATGTTGGAGTGGGATTAAAGTGAACGGAAGATTATAAATAGCGAGTGAGCCTCTCTATTTATCACACACACACTCACTCATTGGGGCGCATGAGTGAGAGAGGAGAAGCTCTCTCAGTGTGAGAGAGAGAGACAGACGCTGTGGAGATCATCTTTATGTTTTCGGGTTTTACTGCTGCCATTGGTGCTCATTCTATCTCTGAGGAAGTTGCAGGGTTTTATCCTTTATGGTTTCCCCAAGGAAAATTCTTTGTGTCTCTTGTCTCTTGTGTTTTATTGTTGTGCATGTTATTCTCTCAGTTAAAGATCCTAAGATCATAATGCTAGATTAGAATGATAAAAATCTAACATGGTATCAGAGGTAACCTGAGAAGAAGACATTGTGCATTTGTAGAAGCTAGGATTCTTACCTTTTGGGTATCTCTCCATAATCCATCAGCAAAAGTATGCTAGCCTGACTCTCCATTGAAAGGCGCATCTTTCTGTCGAAGCGGAATTCGATTCCGAGCATTTTCATTTTTGGTACGAGAAATTAGGGATTCTTATAGTAGAGGAATTTTTGAGTGATCCTGGCATAGGATTTATCTCCTCATCAAAATAAAAGTTTAGATACCTGGATTAAGTTTTTTGGTTGGGTGAAACTCTGAGAAAGTCAAACCCTAGTTTGACCCCGAGCTAAAAAAACCCTAAATACTAAAATTGCTAAGTTTTGGTACATTCACTATATCCTGATATTGGAAAAGTATCAGGAGATTAAAATTGTATATGATGAATATAAAATCTTGATTTACATTGTATCCAAAATTCAGCCTCAGATTCACTATATTCGGGGAGATATGATCCCTCCAAGTTAGGATTCCAGAGTATTCCAGAATTCATCCCTAAACAGGACACCTGGGGAGAATTGCTATATATTGGGCTACAGAGGTAAAAATGAAATTCCTGAAGATTTTCTAGAAAGGCCATAGATGGTATTTACTATGGTCCGAGTTTCAGACTCAGAAGATGAACCAGTGACACATGGCAGTCCATACAACTTCGTTGTTCTGAATAGTCCTGTAACAGGTCACCTTGGAAAAATGATCATAACTCCTAATTGGTGAAACCAATTCTGATGAAACCTGTGGTGTTCTAACAAGAACATACGAGGATACCTAAATGAAAATTTTTAGATATAGAGAAGTAGTAATTTCAGAGATATCGCAGAAACAGTAGCAGAAATTTCTGTAGAAGAAATTGGAAAACTAGGGCTTCCTGTTCTGGGAGCTTCCCTCCACTGTTTTCAGAAGAGGAGTACATTGGACAACTCCATGTGAAGAGATATATATTTCTATCTATTCAGATCTAAAAGATTCCAAGTTTTGAAAATTAGGGTTTCTCTGACAAACCCTAGATCAGTCAGCTCCGAAACTAGGATGGACACCTCAAATCAGTAAGATCTAATCTTTTGTTATTTTCATTTGAGGTCCTCATTTCAAAATGATATATCACACCAGCTTGATGATAAGCTTGGTGAAGTTGATGACTTCTAAGCATCAAAGTATATGATATATCTAAAGAAAATGAATTGGACACCTACATGAGTAGAGAGGTTCCAGTTCCAGAGGGAGATGAGGCTCAAAGCCTTACACAAGAAGAACTTGGTCAAGACCAAGAAGATCATTGCTAATTCAATCACGGATCAAATTGTACCACAAGTGTCTTCCCTAAAGACACCGAAGATGTTTGATTCCTTGACCAAGCTATTTTAAGGGAAGAACGTAAATGAGAAGATGGCTTTGAGAAAACAGTTGAAGAATTTAAAGATCCAGAATGCAGAACAACTTGAAGCGGTAGAAGAAGAAGTGGAGAATGCAGAAGTGGTGATAGCCACCTTGAATGCCTCCCAATATCATGGGATTAATTCATGCGAGGAATGTGTGCTAGAAGGAAGTGATTACTTTTAGCATACTCTGGGAAGAGCACACACAAGAAGAAGAAGCTCGAGTCATAAGAAGAGAAGAGAAGATGGGAGCAACTAAAGATCAAGCTCTCACCATCCAAAGAAAATCCCTCAATCGATGAGGAATATGTAGATCTCAACTCTTGAAGAACCTCTTATCCACCTTAGCATTTGGATGAGAAACGATGCTATTATGAATGAAGAAGACAATGAAGCTAAAGGCTCAAGAAGGAGTCTACCCACGAAACAAATAAAGATAAGTATTCAATTGTCATTTCATGATATTGTTTTGTTATGCATTTGTTTATATTCAGTTGATGTATTATGCATGATAGGATGTTTGCATTAATGACAGTATACTACTAATATGCATGTGAGGGGTAAGTAGCTCATGGTGCTATACAAATCTCCATTGCTACTTATCTAGAATGAAACCTCTTTGCTGACATATTGGATTAGTGCACAATCTCAATGTTGTCCTGGTAGAGATGGAAGGCATCTATAAAGTTTCAGTGAGATATGGATGGATGTTGTATTGGCTAAAGTAGTTGCATGATCATATATTTATGAATTAGAATTTTCCATTATGAATATGCCTTATGAAATGTTTCTAACCATACAAATACATTTGACTTGCAGGAAAGATCGCGTATAATCACCTACAAGCAAAGAAGGATGAGACTTGTTCTGAAGAACAAGTGACAACAGTTCAAGATGAAGAATAATATGACGAATGCAACGACATCAGTGATGCAGAACCTTCTAGGAAGAAAGGTTCAAGAAGAATGATGTCTAGAATGCTGTATTGATACATGAAGAGAAGTTCATAGTTCCATCATGCAGTGGATGGAAACATCATGGGATACAAGGCAATATTCATAGCACGAGGCATAGACTACGAAGAGACATTGGCAGCCACTAGAGATACACATGACAAGAAGAATCATGTGTTCAAATGAAAGAAGGCCTTGTATGAGTTTAGAAGACACCCATGGGATAACACATACATGATGAGTTTGATGAAGATCTTAACCTTTGCTACAAGGTTGATAAAGTATGACAAGCTCACGGATGGGTGCGAGAAAAACTTTTGAAAAAGTTCAAGATATAGGATCTTGGTAACCAATGATCCTAGATGGATACATAGAATATTAGTAGCAGAGGAAGCTCCTTGTCATTTTGGTACATAATGTTTCAGTACATAGAGTACAAAATACAGAGGGAGAATGATGCTCTGCTTCAGAGGGAGTGACTGTAGAATATCCTAAGGTTCGACATGGTATGATAGGATGGATAGATTATTGATGACTCTAGGCTTTACTGAGAGTAAAGTGGATTCCAACCTTTGCTTCAAGGTTGAAGGCGGAAGACCAGTGATGCTCCTGTTATGTGTTGATGTACTATTTTCTAGGAATGGAGGTGTGGATAAGGGAAGTATGCAGTAGAGATCCTGAATAGGTCAAGGATGATGGATTGCATGACCACACCTATGGCATCGAACATGAATCTATTGAGTGTTGCTTCATCAGAGTCGGTTGATTCCATGATGTATCGTCAGATGATGTACCTGACAAATACGAGACCAGATACTTGCTTTGCTGTGAACACATTGAGACATGTTCACCTGATGGTTGCAAAGCATGCTATGAGGTACCTGAAGGGTTCAGTTGAGTATGGGATCAAGTCTAATATCTTGGTTTGGCAGGATGGAGTCTTGCATGGCACTGAGTACGGCTAAGGAAAAAGATGTTGCCATTTGCTATTTGGGAGGTAGTATGTTTCTTTTGAAAACTACTATTTGATTTGGTTGATATGACTTGCATTTGTTGTATGATGCAAATAGGAGCAGTGATCCAGATCAAGATATCTTGAAAGAAGGATTTCTAGCATAGCTGATAAGACAGGTTGCCCTCGAATGTAATCGGTGTTGGTGAAGCTTGTAGGTCATCCTTGGATGTAATCCTCCCTGATGTGATTCTATGCTAGAAATGGCCAAAGTGAAGTTTCAATACTTCGAGGAGAAGCTTAGTGTTCTTGACATCGAGGTTTCCTCCAAGAGAAGATGATGAAGACCGAGAGCCATTCTGACATGGTGAGAGGATTGGTTCCTTCCATGGTCATATGTAAGGGCATAGCCATTCTGTCATGGTGAGAGGATTTGGTTCCTTACATGTCAGATATGAGTGATAAACCATTCTGATGTGACTGTAGAATTGGTCTCTACATGATTAGATGTAAGGACTAAATGCCATTCTGGGAATGGAGGTGCCTGGTCAGTTACCAGGAAAACTTAGTCTAGGACTGAGAAGCCATTTTGATGTGAGAGAGGGATGTGTTCCCACTTGATTAGATGTAAGAGCTGAACCATTATGCCATGGCTAAAGGATTAGGTTCGTCCCATTTCAGATGTGAGTGTTGGCCATTCTGATGAGTAGGTCAGATCTAAGGGCAAATATCATTCTCCAAGAGAATGGAGGCACCTGGTCAGTTACCAGGTAGCTCAGTCTGGGATTGGGGGCCATTCTGATGCGATGGTAGGATTAGTTCCTCCATGATCAGATGTGAGTGCAATCCCTTCCGATGCGTTGCTTTCGAGCATGGACGGATGTAAGTGCAGAGCCCTTTCAATCCAGTGCTTTCGAGCATGGTCGATTGTAAGTGCTGAGCCTTTTCGATGTAGTGCTTTCGAGCAGGGTTGACTATAAGTGCTGAGCCTTTCTGATGCAGTGTCTTCAGACATGGTCGGGTGTAAGTGCAGAGCCTTTCCGATGCGGTGTGCTTGCACATGGTCGGATATAAGTGTTGAGCCATTCTGGCGTGATGTGTTTACACATGGTCAGATGTGAGTGCTTTGCCTTTCTAATAAGATGAGGTCAGATGTGAGTGTTGGGTATGCCTTTCTGATAGGATGAGGTCAGATGTAAGAGCTGGGCAGGCCATTCTGACTTAAGTGTCAGATATAAGTGCTGATGAAGACCTACATGAAGGTTAGGCCTATAGGACTGAATCTGTAGAACTTCATGTGACGATAAGAATGAAGAAGATAGCACCATTTGATTGAGATAGCAGAAGCAGTAATGATGATGATGATTCAGTGATGATCCAGCTTCGATGATGATCTAGATCAAGTGATGATCCAATAGTGACAATCCTAATCAAGTGATGATCTAGACTTGATGATGATCCAGCAATGACGATCCAGATCAAGTGATAATCTAGACTTGATGATGATCCAACAATTACGATCCAGATCAAGTGATGATCCAGACTTAATGATGATCCAGCAGTGATGATCTAGCTCCAGTGATGATAATCCAGATCCAGATGAAGATGACTTGAAGATGAAGATAACCTGAAGATGAAGATGACTTGAAGATGAAGATAACCTGAAGATGAAGATGAATTGAAGATGAAGATGACCTAAAGATGAATATGACTTGAAGATGACGAGAACTCGATGATGATCCGGATGATACAGAGAAGAAGACTTGTGTTGATAAATTGTGTCGAGAGAATACCTTCCTAGTTAAGAGGGAGTGTTGATGTAATTGTAACTTCGGAATGTATTCACTTGTATTTCTTATGTATTGTACCCCGATGTTTATTCCAGGATGTGTCTGTAATGTACTTGAGTCATGTCATGCCCCGATGTTCTGATCGGAAAGTTTCTATAATGTAAAAGTCATGTCAAGTCATTATGGGTAACCCTTCTTGTTGAGCAGAGGGCAAAGTCCCCACAAGTTGTGGGGCATTAGGGTTATTAGACACTCCTAGAGATGTCGGCTCTAGTAAGTAATTGTTAAGTGAGGCCGACATGTTGGAGTGGGCTTCAAGTGAACGAAAGAATATAAATAGAGAGTGAGCCTCTCTATTTATCACACACACACGCACTCATTGGGGCGCATGAGTGAGAGAGGAGAAGCTCTCTCAGTGTGTGTGTGTGTGTGTGAGAGAGAGAGAGAGAGAGAAGCTGTGGAGATCATCTTTATGATTTCAGGTTTTATTGCTGCCATTGGTGCTCATTATATCTCTAAGGAAGTTGCGGGGTTTTCTCCTTTATGGTTTCCCCGAGGAAAATTCTTTGTGTCTCTTGTCTCTTGTGTTTTATTGTTGTGGATGTTATTCTCTCAGTTAAAGATCCTAAGATCATAATTCTAGCTTAGAATGATAAAAATCTAACAAGTGGTGCCTCCAAGCACATGACACGTTAAAAGGAATCACTCTCATGCCTTGAAAAAAAGGAATCTCCACACAAAGTAATGCTTGGAGATGATTCTCAATACCCCATTAAAGGAATAGGATAATAATCCTAAAAGTTGGATTCTGGAAAGCCTGTGAAAATGAAAGATGTCTTGTATGTCCCAGCACTAGATGAATCTTCTTTCCATTTCATCCTTAGACAAGAAAGGATTAATAGTTTCTTTTTTGGATGGAAAACTTCTCATGTGGACAAAAGGAAAAACCATAGATGATGCAGTAGAAATTGGAGTTGAAGAAGCAGGACTCTACAAATTGAAGGGACATACAGATTCAATGTTAGAAACCAATACCATAAACCCATGTGAGCTATGGCACAGAAGGATTGCTCATGTTCACTACAAATCTCTACCAATTATAAGCAAGGTTGTGATTGGTCTACTAGAAATCCAGATAAAACATGAAGGAGCGTGCAAAGGATGTGCACAAGGAAATAATACTAATCATCCTTATCCAAAAAGTGATAGTATAGAAAAAGGGATCTTAGATATTATCCACTCATACATATGTGGGCCAATGAAAACCACTTCATTAAGCGTGTATGTCTACTATGCTTGTTTTATTGATGACTACTCCCGTAAGACATGGATATACTTATTAAAAAAGAAGGAAGAAGTGTTTGAAAGGTTCAAGGAATTTAAGGCCCTAGTGGAAAACCTCTATGAGAAGAAAATAAAGATTTTGAGGTCAGATAATGGAGGAGAGTTCACATCAAATGAATTCAATGATTATTGCAAGGAAGTTGGGATTAAGAGGGAGCTCACTATTCTCTATAATCCACAACAAAATGGTGTGATAGAAAGAAATAATAGATCTATCATGGAAGCTGTGAAAGCTATGATACATGATCAAGATCATTCGATATACCTATGGGCAGAAGTAGCCAGAACATCAGTATATGTATAGAATAGAATTTCCCATAGTACCCTTGGGAACAAAACTCCAGAAGAAATGTTTTCCGGATAAAATCCTGAAGTAAGTCACCTAAAGATATTTGGTTGTCTTGTATACATTCACATTCCCAAGGAGAAAAGGACAAAGTTAGATCCTTCAGAAAAGAAGGGATTGTTTGCAGGGTATAGTGAACAATCAAAAGCTTATCGGATCTATATCCCATGATACCGTCAAATTGAACTTAGAAGAGATGTCACATTTGATGAAGATACAACCTTCATAAAGTCAAAGAAAGAAAAGGAATATGAATAACAGCATGAAACTCCCAAAGTTGTTGAAAGTACTAAACCAGTTAGGAACAAAGAAGAAGTCCAGATGGATGAGGATCATGATATGATAGAACCTCAGTTACCTGAAGAATTACCAGTGAATTGATTTCTCGAAAGACAAAACCTGCCTGGGATCATGAAGTAATTGAAGAATCAAAGAGACATGGTGCCCAAGAAGGAACCATCTGAGGAATAAAGAATCCAAATTCATACCCTAGTTATATGGCTTTGATGTGTGATCTAGTTGATAAAGAACCAACATGCTTTGAAGAAGCAATAAAAGTGCAATAAAAGAGAAGGAGTGGGATGATGCAATGGTTGAGGAATACCAATCCATTATAAAGAATGATGTGTGGGAAGTAGTACCAAGACCAAAATACAAATCAGTGGTATCCTTGAAATGGATCTTCAAAACTAAACACTCAACAAATGGAAGTATAGAAAACTACAAGGAAAGATTTGTAGCTCTAGGATTCTCTCAGAAAGAGGGAATCAATTATGATGAGACCTTTGCACCAGTGGCTAGATACACCTCAATCAGAACCATCCTTGCCTTGGCATCTAATAATAAGTGGAAGCTACATCAAATAGATGTGAAGACAACATTTCTAAATAGCTTGATTTAATAAGAGTATCGAACAACCGCAAGGGTTCGATACTAATGATCAGAAAACTCATGTATGTAGATTAAAGAAGGCATTGTATTGGTCAAAGCAAGCACCTAGAGCATGGTATGGTAGGATTGATGTATTTTTTATGAGATTAGGATTTACTAAAAGTAAAGCATACTCCAACCTCTACTATAATATTGAGGATGATGGGATTATGATTTATTACTATATGTAGATGACCTATTCGTGAAAGGAGAAGATAAGTTTATCATCGAATGTAAGAAGAATATTGATGTAGAGTTCAAGATGAAAGACCTTGGAATGATGCATTACTTTCTATGTCTTGAAGTATAGAAACATCCAAACGCGATTTTCGTAAACCAAGAAAAATATATTGTAGAAATATTAAAAAGATTTGGAATGTTAGATTGTAAAGATATGAGTACTCCAATGACAACAAGTTTGACGTTATTAAATGACGATACTTTGGAAGCAGTTGATGCCACCTTATATAGACAGATGATTGGTTCTCTGGTGTACTTAACCAATACAAGACCAGATATATGTTTTGTAAACACCTTAAGTCAGTATATGGTGAATCCTAAACCCATTCACCTTATTGGAGCAAAACATGTGATGAGGTATCTAAAGGGAACTTTAGACTATGGTCTCAGATAAGCATTTAGTGGCGAGATCAAATTACATGGAAAAGCAGATTCAGATTGGGGAGGAAGTGCCAAAGATAGAAAAAGCACCTTAGGATGTTGTTTTAATCTGGGATTGGGCATGATCTCTTGGTTCAGTAGAAAGTAAACCAATATTGCACTTAGTACAGCAGAGGCTGAACACATTGCAGCATGTTCAGCATGTAGCGAAGCAATATGGCTTCAAAAGATATTAGCAGGACTATTTGATGTAGAGATAGATCCTATTGATATCCTCTATGATAATCATAGTTGTATTATGATGACAAAAAATCCTTTGTTTCATGATAAGTCAAAGCACATTGAAATCATATATCATTTCATCTGGGATATGGTTCATAATGGAGACGTAAAGCTCAAGTATGTTCGTACAGAGGAACAAGTAGTAGATGCATTAACTAAGCCTATGGCTTGTGTGAAGTTTGAATACTTTCGAGACAAGCTTGGTGTAGTCTGAAAGGAACTCTCTTTAAAGAGGGTGTGACAACAGATGGATGATGGATGCAATGGTGAGTAGCTCATTCTAGAGGAGGATAAGTCTGGCTAGGCTTGTTTGGACCAAAAGGGTTAGTAATTTAGACGAGGCATGTTGATCCTAGGGGGATTAGTATCTCTCGCTAGGTTTGGTTTTCTTGAAAGGGTTAGTAAGTCAGATAAGGCTTGTTTGGTTCCCAGGGACATCCATCTATCTAACTAGGCTTGTTTGGCGCGAAAGTGTTAGTAAGTTAGAAAAAATGCACGGATGGATCTACCATAGAACTCACCGTGATATTTCCCTGAGACGTTGAAGGGAAAGATGTATCATCAATATTTCTATACTATTGATTGTTGAGATGATTGATTTAGTAATATTATATTGATGATTGTTGAAATGTTTGCTGAGATGTTTTGATGATTGTTGAGATGATTGTTTCAGTACTATTATACTGATGATTGCTGAGATGTTTTGATGATTGTTGAGAGGATTGTTTTAGTATTATTATGTTTATTATTGTTGAGATGTTTGTTGAGATGATTGTTTGAGTATTGGTATGATTGCTGAGATGTTTGTTGAGATGGTTGCTTCAGTATTGATGATTGTTGAGTTGATTGATTGAGTTAGTTCCAGTTTTGTTACATTAATGATTGTCGATGAACTTGTTTCAATATTCCTATACTGATGATGATGTTGATGTTCTAACATCTCTATGTTGGTAGTGCAGATGATGATATAGCATTAGATGGTGTTTGATTTTAGCACTAACATGCTAATGAGATGGTTGTTGATGTTTTAGTATCTATATACAAATGTTGCAAATGATGAAGTTACATGTGATTAAAAAGGTTGATTTAGCATCCACATGCTAGTATGACAGAAGAGAACTCAGTATCCACATACTGATGCTGTAAGAAGATGATCCAGAAGATGATTCAATATTCATATATTGATGAGATATACGATGATCCAATATCCACATAGAAGATGATTTAGTATTCACATACTGATACTACAAAAGATAATTCAGAAGCTGATAGAAGATGCTCGAGTACGTATGAAAGATGATTCAATAGTTATATACTGAAGATTGCAGAAGATGATCCAGATGAGATTGATGATGAAGATGAATGATGATGTTCCAAAACTTCCTATGACATATAGAGACTCACTAGTCAGTTGTACAGTTGTAGTAGCAGTTGCTGCTGTGGTTGAATACCTTCCTAGTTAAGAGGGAGTGTTAAAGTATTATAACTTCGAAAGATACTCCATATGTATTGATTGTATTCCTCCTTCGGGAGCTGAGTTTGGTCCTATTAGTATCATTGAAATAATCAATGTAAACCTCTGGATGTAAGTCGGGTCAATAGTACCCATGTGTCAATATAATAAATATTATTTTTGGTGTCCAGTTGGACAAGTTGGCCCTGCTAGGTTATAAGTCAATTCAACTAAAGAATATAAATAGGGAGGTTCTCCCCTTCATTTTCACTCACTCACTCAAGTTGTTTTGCAAGAGAAAGAAATATTAGTGTGGCAGAAAGAAGAGAAGTAGTTGTCTTGGTTTTACACTGCTCTTGTTGAGTTCTATACTGACGAATTGTTTTGGGGTTTTCTCCCTTGTGGTTTCCCCAAGGAAAATATTTGTGTTCTTGTGTTCTTGTGTTTCAATGCTTGTTGTTCTTTCAGTGATATACCAATAACAATTTGTTTTAAGATATCATCTAAGCAAATTAAGAAAAATAAACAATAGTAAAATAGTAAAATAAATCTTACAGTGGTAAATAGCTCGTCCACAGTTTTCCATGAACACTTGTTTCGTGCAAAATGACCTCTGGATGCAGAAGTTGTCAAGGTTAGAAGTTTCGACAAAAATGGTTAAAATGGAAAAAAAATGGTCAAAATAGTTAAAAAAATGGCTAATGTATAGTTTGGTAAAATTTTGTGGAGTCTATGAGATTTGAACGTAAGACCTCCAACTAGCCCAAAGTCTTCACCGAGATCACCTAACCATGTCCCTGCACTTGTTCCTTATTATGTATAGTTTTGAAAGGGGGGGGAGCGGTCAAGGGCTAATCCCTCAACCCCATAGTCAACAACGAGACCCCCCTTGGAATGTTAGGTCATAAGCCAACATTAAGGCTGGTGGAATCCATGTAGAATCCAAGTCATAACCATATGATACATGCTAACATATGTTAACATGCCAACCATAGAATATTCACTATATCCAAACCATTTCCATCACTTGTCATTTTAAACAAGTTACAATATTAAAATAAAATGGGGAGAGGCCTGTGGGTTTAACATCGGTACCTATTCCCCTATACAATTCATTTTCCAACATACCACTTCCATCCCGTTGTGTGGGATCTGGTAGGATCGGATTAATAATTCACAGCCATAAATGGGGGGGAGGGCATGTGGTCCTCCGGCTCGTGCCCCAAAGAAACCATTAACCGCTTCAAAACACTATAAAACCCATGGTTTTTCACATAGTTGGGAAGAGCATGTACATTTCTCAAGGTGGTTTGGCACGTACACCAAAGGTGGTTTTTCCCAGTTCCCGAGGAGGTTTTGGCACCATTCCCAAGGTGGTTTTGTACAAATCTTGGGCTGGTTTTGGCGTAATTGTTAAGGTTTGTACAATAATTAATGGGCATGGATCCTAAGGTGGAATCCATATTGTTTTGTCTTGTATGCAGACAGAGTTTCTCGATTTGCGTGCTAAAGGAGGACTCATGCAAACCTGGTTGAGTTTATGTTCATTTTTCTCAAAATTTCAAGAGGATCATAATGTTGTTGTCTCTTTTTGTTGGTTACTAAAATAAAACAAAAGTGGTTCAAGAAACCCATTATTGTAAGCTTTGAATACTTAACAATACCGTCCTTCCCATTGGAAGTGGCCCATAGACGTAGCCAATGAGGGGTGAACTCCGTTATTAGCTCTTGTCTATCATTTTCATGGTTTGTTTTCTATTTATTTGCTTATGTGTGTATCTTTAAGCATTTAAGTTTCAGTTAAAAAGCTTGTTTATGACAATTTAACATATAAAGTTCAGATGCAATTTTTAATGGTTAAAAATATCCTGAAGATTTTCATATCAAGTTTGGTATCAAAGCCTAATAACCATTGAATTGTGAGTTTATGTTAACAAGATACAAACTAAAGCGAGGTAAAGGTGTACTTGAAACTTTCAATCCAGAAATTGGACATCGAAGAGAGAAAATTATAGATGAAGACTACTGAGGAGAAGATGAGAAGGCCTTTTGTAAGGCTTTCTATAATATGGCAGACAGAGTAGAAAAATTGTTTGCATGTTATCAAGAGAGGTTGGAAAAGAAGAAAACAAAGAAGGAGAAGTATAGAATAATGCTTTGGGAAAAGGAGGAGACTCTTATGAGCCTTCTTCTCCATCTTCTTCTTCTTATAAAAGCTCCATTATTGTTTCTTTCAATCCAAAGAAACAACCTAGGAAGGATAAGTCTGATTTACCTTATTTGCAACTTGACATTAAGTTTGATTTACCTACATATAATGGTGAACTTAACACAGAAATCAAGATGATTGAATCAGGAAGATTGAGGTGTATTGCAATATCCATAATCTTGTAGATGCTAAAGCAAATATCCAATTGGATACTTTATGTCTTGGAGGCACCGCACTCATCTGGTGGGAATGTAAGACACAGGAAGATCTACTTACAAAAGGTAAACTTATTTCTTCCTAGTATGAATTTAATGTCGCGTTAAAAAAAAATTATACATTAGGCTACATACAACCAGCCATGATGGATTGGCAAAACTTAAGGAAAGGTAAAGGTCAGAATGTACGAGAGTACACTCAAGAATTCAGAAGAGAGCTTTGGTATAGGGTATACCTCTTTACACTCAAGAAACTATTCTCAAGTTTATTGGAGGATTACAGGGTTATTTACATCATACAATACTTATGTTTAATCGTACTAACCTTGACGATGTATGTGTGCACGATACACACATTGAGTCCAAAGGGAAGAGTTTTCATTATTTTTCTACAACTGAATCCAACGAGTCAAAAGAAGGTAAGGAAAAAGGGAAAGGTAAGCATGCAGCTACAATGAGGAAAGGTGATGAGAGGCCTACATGCTCGCATTGTCAAAAGAAAGGGAAGAAAGAGGCAAAGTGTTGGGTACCACATACAGAATTGAAACCAAATTAATTTTAGGATCAGAAAGGGAAGCAAAAGGCCACGGTTATTGTTGAGGACCTTGGATAATATTTCGAGGACAAAACACAGATAACAATCGTGCGTGTGAAAGGTAAAGCTATTGTCGGTAATGATTCTAGCATTGGTTCTTCATGTGCTTCTACCTCTAAATACCATGTATGTTCTAAGGACAAAAAATGAATGCATTCTTTCATATAAGGGTGATTACAAAACAAACTAGGATCGACACACTCATAGATAGTGGATCCCAAGCTAATATTATTTTGGAAGAAGTAGTTAAGCAGTTGGGATTAAAAAAAAAACACACAAGAAACATTATCCATTAGGTTGGGTGTGGAAAGATAAAATATTACAAGTAACAAAACAATGTGATTTAAAGTTTACAATAACATCTAAGTTTGTAGATGAGGTTGAATTTGATCTGGTTCCACTAGATATCTGTGGAATTGTGTTGGATAGCCCGTATTTGTATGATTGAAAGGAAATCTTATATTGAGAACATAATCAATATCACTTGTTTAAGGAAGTAATTGAGTACATCGTACATTCACATTCATTTAAAAATGACAAATCATTGGGCACTACACAACAACTAAAAAGGGATGTTAATGCAAGTCAGAATTTGGCACTTATGTCTATGCAATGTAAGGAGAAAAAGAATCATAAGCATGAAAAAGAAGTTTCATTTCACTATAATGCACCTGTTATGGTTGATAGTGTTTCTATGGTAAAAATAAGCATGATATGGGTATAGTCTCTTTCAAATGTTCAATTTTGATATTTAGTTGTCAACCAATCAGCAGTTTATGGTTGGTTTCGACAAATTTGAATGAAAATTTCATTAAAAATGGATTAATGTACTTAATAATGTTAGTGCAGTGTTGATTGTTGTTATGCTGAGTCAGATGTCCAGATTCCAGGAAGAATGGAAAAGTAATACGAGACAAGTGAGGCAAACATGTCCCCACTTGAATTATGGATGAAAATATGCTTTTGGTGGTCCCAAAGCTTGCTAGTGGGAAGGCTTGATCCAGGAGGATATTTCAATGGTCAACCAAAGTAGAAGTATTTAAATAGTAAAATAAATCTTGCAATGGTAAAGAGCTCGTCGACAACTTTCTGTCAACTCTTCTTTTGTGTGAAATAGCCTCTGGATACAGAAGTTGTCATGGTTAGAAGTTTCGATAAAAATGGTTAAAATGGAAAAAAATGGTCAAAGTGGTTAAAAATGGCTAATGTATGGTAATTTTGTGGAGTTTATGGGATTTTAACCCAAGACCTACAACTAGCCCAAATTATTCAACGAGCTTGTCTAACCATCTCCCTACACTTGTTTCTTATTGTGTATAGTGTGCAAGTGATACTTATACTTGAGCCAACATTTATTTTGAAAATGAGGGGGGGGTCAAGGGTTTACCCCATTGTCAACACCGAGACCCCTGGAACGTTAGGTCATAAGCCAACATCAACGCTGGTGTAATCCACATAGAATCCAATTCATAACCATATGATACATTCCAACCATATAATATTCGTTATATCCAAATTATTTTAACCGCTTGTCATTTTAAACACGTTACAATGTTAACATAAAAAGGGGAGAATCCTGCGGGTTTTACCTTGGGACTAATGTCCCCTATCCAATTCCTTTTCCAACATGCCACTTACATCTCGTTGTATCGAATATGGCATGATCGGTTTAAGAATTCGCAACCGAAAATGGGGAGGGGGGGAAAGGGTGTGTTGCCCTCTTGCCCACGCACCAAGAGAACCCTTAACCACTTCAAACGACTATAAAAACCACAATTTTGAATATATTTGGGAGGACAATGCACAGTTCCCATGGTAGTTTTGGCATGTATCTCGAGGTGGTTTTTCCCATGTTCCCAAGGAGGTTTTAGCACCATTCCCAAGGTGGGTTTGCACAGATCCCGAGGATTTTGTCACAAATCCTGAGGAGGTTTTATCACAATTACTGAGGTCCGTACAATCATTATTGGGAATGGATCTCGAGGTGGAATATGTACTATTTTTTCTTTTATGCAAGAAAATTTTCTCGATTTGCATGTCAAACGAGGCCTCAGGCAAACCTGGTCGAGTTTATGAGTTTATACTCATTTTTCTCGAAATTTTGAGAGGATTACAGTGGTGTTGTCTTTTTTTTTGTTACTGAAAATAAAAATAAAAATAAAAATAAAAAGGTGGTTCCACAGACCCATTATTGTAAGCTTTGAAAACTTAATAAGACCGCCCTTACCATTGGAAATGGCCCAAAGACGTAGCTCAGGAGGGGTGAACTCCGTTATCAGCTCTTGTTTATCATTTTCATGGTTTGTTTTCTATTTATTTGCTTATGTGTGTATGTTTGAGCATTTAAATTTTAGTTGTAAAGAATGTTTATGATCATTTAACATATAAATTTCACATTCATTTTTTAATGGTTAAAAAGATCTTGAATATTTTTAGATCAAACTATAAATATTTAAAATTATTAATAGGAAAAATAAGGTATGAGATAATGAATGATGTGGAACACATCGAGATAGTAATATAAGCAATACAAGTTTAAAATTATGCCTCTTCATAAAAGGTCATACCCATTAATAGTTTCTATTAGCATTAGAAATATTGTTTAACTTGATATTGATTGTTATATAATATATAGCCTTTTCTTGAGTGGATTCAACCTCAAAGAGAAATTTTAGAAAAATTCCTTGAGTGAGAAGGATATTATACCTCTTATTGGGAACACCCATAAGTTTATTAGCCATTGCTTAAGAGTGAGTTTCCATTTTGAATTAGAAATCAATAAACATATGACACTTCAAATGGAGGTCTTTGTGAATTCAAAAAGGCTACCTTTAGAATATGGAAAAGTTGAAACCAGTCTTGAGACTTTACTTGAACAATAATAAAAAATTTGTCTTCATAATTTTTGTTATTGTAATTGATTAGACTAATGGACTAAATTACATTAGCAAGTTTCTAATTCATACTTGGCATGATATCCAACTTACTCTTGCATATAAAAATGATGTATGTTCCACTTTATCAAATTAACTTTTAAAAAGTTCCTTCTAATTGTGAATATGCAAGACATCCCTCCTTGGTGATTCATTCTCTTTGGTATTTGGTTCTTTGTAGTACTAACATGTAAATTCATTATCTCTCTATCTCCCTAATACATCTTTTTAGGTTTTAGAATTTTGATCTTATCTACATAGGATAGATTTGATATCATATTTTCTCTAGGAGCAGGGGTTTGCACTCCCACTTTGTATTCTCTTACTAATGCACTTAGCAATCCCAATGACCTATATATGCAAATATTTTGGACATTAATAAAATTAACTATCTTATCTATCATTGTTGGCAAACATATCATCTAATAATCATGAACTCTCACCTATGTTGTCCAGCATACACATGACATTTCATTATTACAACATATCAATGATTCATGACAAGAATGAGAACAAAATTTTTATTTCTATAAGATTAAATAATTAAACAAGTTTTCTATTATTAATTTAATCAAAGAAAGAATCATAATCAGCACTATTGTACATTGAATATAGAAAAAACAACATATGACTCTTTCACTATTTTCGTTACACAATAATAACTCGACATTGTTGGTTGTGGAGCCTAATATTCCTGATTCAGAGATGTTATTTCATCCATGTTTGGATCCCAATAGCTAATGAGGGGGTGTGTGGGGGATTCCCCCCTCCCCCCCACTATTGTGGTCAGGGGGGTCCAGGAGGGGCAACTATTTTGGGATCCCGCTCGGTGAGGGTTCAGGGGAAGCACCCCCATAGCAAAAATTTAGAAAAAAAATTCCTTGTAAAATGTTGTAATTTCATATTCATGACTTGCTCAATAATGGGTGAGTTACAGGCCCATGGTTTTGGGAAACCTGTGTTATTTTCCCATGGTATTCCACTTATAAAAGGAATCCATTGTAATATGACCATGTATTGTATTGTAGCTTTGTAAAAGTGATCTCTATGATTGTGAGAGGGAGAGACTATGAGAGAGTGAAGATGAAGTGAAACAAGGTTGTTGTTGGTTGTATCCCTTCATTTTGTTGGATGGAATAATAATAAAGGACTGGAAATTTATGTGTGGACGTATCTAATCATGGGTAAACCACATTATATATGTGTCTCTCTTGTAATGTGTTTTAACATTTGCATCTTGTTTATTGTTATTTCTATGTGATCATGTTTTCTAACAATTGGTATCATATACAAAAAGTATATTTGGACGATAAACTCATACGAATAAAGGGTTCCTTGTTAGGATATTTAGACACTTAGGAGTTAGTTAAGATCAACTTGTGTAATATATCTGTTAGGTAAAAGTGTGTTTCTTTAGTATGCATTAGTATGCATTTGTAAATATTCTAATCCAACGGTCATGATATGTTCTAGACATAGAGTGATCCGACGGTTCAACTTCTATGAGATCATACCTACCATTGATATGTGGCTTAACACCCGATTAGTCTATGATCTCTATTTAAAGAGCATAGAGGGTGCTTGGCTAGTTGATCGACTATGAGAAGCTCATGTAACTTTCTTTCTTTTGCATAATAAATTGTTCCAAGTATCTATTTGGCTGGGGTCGTGGACTGTTTCCCTCTTGAGGGTTTTAACCACGTGACAAACATCGGTGTGTTGATCTGTGATCTATTTGTGTGATAAGTTTTATTATTAGATCTTTTTTGTTTTAGTCTCGGACTATTTCCTTCCCTGACTGCGTATGCTCTTTGCTGTGCACCTTGCGCGATCGCGGCGAATCAGAAACAGTAAGGAAAAGTTGTTTTCTTGTCTTCTCGGCTATGTATGCTCTTTGTCATGCACCTTGTGTGATCACGGCAAATCAGAAACAGCGAGAAAACTTGAAAACGTACACTTTTCGAGTAAGCTAACCAAGATCTAAACCCACTGTGTGGAAAAAGGTTTTTTTTTTTGTTTTTCGTTTTTTTTTGGTGATTTCCAGAGAAAAAATGCAAGCACGGAGATAGAGAGAGAAGAGTTTAAAAAAACAAAAAAAACCCTTCATCTTTTCATTCTTTTATGTACCTTTTAAACTTAGCTCATTTGATCCAAAGTTGTTTTATTCCTTAATAGGTCTTGAGTTCAAATCTTATAAAGCTACTTTTTAGTGCATACAATTTTTATTTTCAAGTTACTTTATTGTAAAAATACATCTCACATAAATAAAATAAAATAAAAAGTGAATCACTCAAGTCTTTTAATTTATTGTAGCACTATTTAAAAGTAACATTATTGTAAAAGTGAACCTCACTTATTCTACAAAAGTGATTCATTTCAAAGCAACTTTATTGTAAAGTGATTGTCAAAGGTTGATCTTGGGAAGAGAAGGGTTCTTTTTTTTAGTTGGTCAAGTTAATATCTGCCACGTCACTATTGGGGACATCTTCAACATTTTCTTTGATCAAGCATAACTTCATCATCCAGAATCAGTTTTCAGTGCCGGTTTTTTTTAAACCGCATATTTTTTCAAGCTCTTTGCAACCAGACAGTTAGTTTCTATTTTTTTAGCCATTATTTTATAGTATGGCCACCCCTTGTGATATTATACTTACAAGTTCTAACTATTTCTCATCGAAATCTCGTATGGAGGATCTTCTACGAAGTAGGGGACTTTTCAGGATAACCTCAAAGAAAGAAACAGAACCTACTGATGATGATAATAAAATTAAATGGGTAAATAGATGTGATGAAGCTCGTGGATTGATTGGGATGTCAATCTCTACTGATTTGCGATTCCACATATCTGGAATTGATGAACCTCATAAAGCTTGGGAAAAGTTGGAATCTGTGTTTGGTAAACACAACGAAATTTGGGGTCATCAAGTTGAGAATGAGTTGCTTTCCTTGAATCCAAATGATTTTTCATGCATTCAAGACTATTTACTTAAGTATAAAACTCTTAGACTCTTATGTGCAGAATGCAAGATTAAGAAAGAAGACAAACAATGTATTTATCATATTCTTTCCAAACATGGACCTGCATATTCTATTTTTGTATCTACATTCTATTCCATGAAAGAATCATTGACTACAGCTAGCTATCAAGAGCCTAGTCTTGAATCATTTTTTCATTCCTTAATTAGAGAGCAAAATAAGCTCATTCATCTTGGAATAATTAACAATGCAGAAACATCTAGGAAAACCTTATTGTCCCAATAGAAAGAAAATTCCTAGCCTCCCAAGAAACAGAATTTTCGCAATAATAAGCCAAACAAAAAGGGTCCCAAACCCTCTCAGTCATCTCCTTCTTTAAAAAATTATAAAGGATCCAAGCAAAAAGGAAAGAAGACTGAGCATCATTGCAATTTTTGTGAGAAAGATAATCATGATGAATCTAAGTGTTTCAAGAAGATGGCATCCTTGGAAGCAGTAATGATGAAGCACCACATCAGCATAGATTCATCTTCAGAATCTAACTCTCATGGACATGCACTTTGTGCTTCTGATTACTCTTATACTGCATCTTCTTCTTCTACTTCAAATGAATGGCTCATTGATTCTAGAGCATCTTATCATATGGCTAAGGATCAAGCCATATTTTCTACTATGCATGAATGTAACACCAAACAAATATTTGTTGGTGATGATAGATCTCTAAGTGTTGTAGGATCTAGAACAGTTCCAGTAGAAAATGGTCATTTCAGTGATGTACTATGTGTTCCGAAAATTTCCTACAACTTGTTATGAGTCTATCAAATTACTCATTCAGGTGAAGGTAAAACTGTGACGTTTACACCTCACCAAGTTGTAATCAAAGATTTTAAAAATCCTCCCAATGTCCTAGCTACTGGAACTGTTGATGATATTACCAGGTTGTACAAATTTAACAACTTTGGGTCATCACCTTTGCCTTCAGTTTTTGTTGTTCATAGTGATAACTTGAGCAAACTTTGGCATGAGCGATTTGGTCACTTAAATTATCGCTCATTGCAAAAACTATGTAAAGACAATATGGCGACTGGTCTTCCAATGGTATCTTGCAAAGATGGTGTTTGTTCCAGTTGTGTACTCGAAAAACATCATCGAGACAGTTTTGACAAACGTGCCTCTTGGCACGCCTCGGTTCCTTTGGAGCTTGTGCATAGTGACTTGTGTGGTCCTCTTCCATCTGCATCCTTTTCTGGTTTCAAATATTTCTTAACTTTCATTGATGACTACTCCAGACGCACTTGGGTTTACTTAATAAAACTTAAGAGCGAAGCATTTAACATGTTCTTAGCCTACAAGGCCCTTGTTGAAAAACAATCTGGTCATCAAATTATTAAGTTAAGATCTGACAATGGAGGAGAATATGTTAACAACAAGTTCACTACTTTTTGCAATGAACAAGGAATCCAACAACAGTACATTGTTCCATATACACCACAACAAAATGGTGTAGTTGAACAGAAGAACCGCACTTTAAAAGAAATGGCTAATTGTATGATCCAATGTAAGGAACTAAGTCTTCAATATTGGGCTGAGGCCATAAATTGTGCAAATTACATAGTAAATCGCACACCCCCAAAGTTTTACAAGGTATAACACCGGAAGAAGCATGGAGTAAAATTAAACCAGATGTAAGTCACTTTCATGTGTTTGGTTGTGAAGCATGGGCTCACATTCCAGATGAAAAACGGAAAGCATTGCAGCCTAAAAGCGAAAAGTGCATATTTGTTGGATATTCTGAAGATGTAAAAGGTTATAGAATTCTTCAACCCCATTCACATGATATAATCATTAGAAGAGATGTTAAATTTGATGAAAATATCTTGGCCTAAGAGCCTAACTTGGCGGGTGTGTCATCTTTGGCCTGCGAGCCTGATTCAGTGATTGTGCCTTCTTCTTCTTCTTCTAACTTTCTTGACAGGTTTCCAACTCCCGTTTCTGATAATGACAGTGAGGATGAAAATCCACCTCTGCCTGCTCATGTTCCTCCAATTGCACCAGCACCAATACTTCCTCGATGGGTCTATTCAACATGTGAAGCAGCTGGTGATCTTGCCGGTGATCCTAGAGATCAATGTCGAACACGTTCTCAGTTTCAGCAAGCCTCTTCCCTTTTGGCTCAAGTTTTCGAGAATCATGATCCAGAAACTTTTGCAGAAGCTTCAGGAAATACATATTGGGATGCAGCTATGGATGAAGAATATCGTTCCTTAATGGCAACCGATACTTGGGATCTTATTCCTCTTCCAAAAGGAAGAAAACTTGTCAGATGTAAATGGGTCTACAGAACTAAGTATGCATCAAATGGAAGTGTTGAAAGACTTAAGGCAAGGTTAGTTGCCAAATGTTTTTCCCAAGTTAAAGGAATTGACTACAATGAAAGCTTTGCCCTTGTAGCAAAAATGAACTCCATCTGCCTTGTTCTTTCCCTTGCAACCTTACATAACTAGGAAGTCCATCAAATGGATGTCAAGTCTGCCTTCTTACATGGTGATTTACATGAGGAAATTTACATGGAACAACCTCCTGGATATGTTCAGAATAACTCTAGCCTTGTTTGTCTCCTTAAGAAATCCTTATATGGCCTCAAGCAAGCTCTTAGAGCTTGGTATGCCAAAATGGATAGCTTTCTCCTTGACACTGGTTTTTCTAGATGCCATTCTAACCCCAATGTCTATACCAAGAAAGTAGGAAACCATCTCATCATACTTGTTATTTATGTTGATGATCTTATCCTTACTGGTAGTGACCCTAAACTTATAACCCATGTGAAATCCAGTCTTAAGCAAAATTTTGAAATGTTAGACTTAGGATATTTGCATTATTTTCTTGGTCTCCAAGTCTTGCAAACCAAAGAAGGAATCTTTCTTTCCTAGTCTAAGTATGCTTGTGACCTTCTTCGTCGCTTCCACATGGAAGATTGTAAACTAGCCCCTTCTCCCTTCCACTCTGGAGTCAAATTTTCTGCCACTTGTACTTCCCCTGAAGTAGATGCCACCTTGTATCTTCAACTTGTTGGTAGTCTTTTATACTTGACTCATTCCTGTCCTGACCTTTCCTTTGTCATTGGTCGTGTTGCCCGTTATATTCAAACTCCTCATGAAAGTCACTGGAAAGTAGCAAAAGGAATACTTCGATATATTCGAGGTACAATTCAGTTTGGGATTCATTATAGTACAGGGGGGGAACCTTTGTTGGTTGCTTTCACTGATTCAAATTGGGCCAGCAAACCTGAGGATCGAAAGTCTACTGCAGGTTATGTTTTCAGTCTGGGATCTGGACCTGTCACTTAGGCTTGTAAGAAACAACAAGCTCTTGCTCTTTCTTCAACAGAAGCAGAATATCAAGCCATAGTTAATGCCAGTCAGGAAGCTTTATGGCTTCGACAGATCCTTTCAGAGTTTGGATTCGAGCAGTAGCAGCCTACTCCACATTGGTGCGACAATCAAAGTTCCATCAAGCTTCCCAAAGATCCATTTCTACATCAGCGCAACAAACACATTGAGCTACACATGCACTTCATCAAAAATCTTGTTCATGATAGTGTTATTGAAGTTCTCTATTGCCCTATAGATGATCAAGTTGCAGACATCTTCACCAAGTCTCTTACAGAAGCGAAGTTTTCTAAACTTCAATCTATGTTAGAAGTTCAGGACTGCGTCATTAAGTGGGGATAGGCTCTAATGCCTCCTTCCTTCTCCTAATAGTGTCACTTTTGTAAATCCTTCAATCCTATCCCAAGTTGTTCTTAAGGGGGGATGTTAGGATATCTAGACACTTAGGAGTTAGTTAAGATCAACTTGTGTAATATATCCGTTAGGTAAAAGTGTGTTTCTTTAGTATGCAATAGTATGCATTTGTAAATATTCTAATCCGACGGTCATGATATGTTCTAGACATAGAGTGATCTGACGGTTCAACTTCTCTTAGATCATACCTACCATTGATCTGTGGCTTAACACCCAGTTGGTCTATGATCTCTATTTAAAGAGCATAGAGGGTCCTTGGCTAGTTGATCGATTATGAGAAGCTCATGTAACTTTCTTTCTTTTGCATAATAAATTTCTCAAAGTAGCTATTTGGCTGGGGTCATGGACTGTTTCCCTCTCGAGGGTTTTAACCACGTGACAAACATCGGTGTGTTGATCTGTTATCTATTTGTGTGAAGCGGTTGCTCAAGGTGTTCGGTCTTTTGGGAGTACGCTGTGTACCCAAATATTCCTAGTTCAAGTGGGAGAAATGGTAGAAGAAGGAAAGTTTAGGGTCGAGAAATTTAACGACAAAAACTACAAGTTATGGAAGATGCAAATGGAGGACTATGTGTACCAAAAGTATCTATACCTACCGTTGGGCGAAAAAAAAATAGCCAACGACTGTGAAAGACGAGGAATGGGATGTTCTTGACATAAAGGTACTAGGAACAATACTGTTGTTTCTGGCTTCGACCATGGATTTAAATATTTCAAAAGAAAAGACAACAGAGGGTGTGATGAGCGCATTGGATAAGCTCTATGAAAAGCCTTTGGGTTCCAACAAAGTATTTTTAATAAAACATTTTATTAATATGAAGATATTATAAGGTGGATCTATTACTGACCATTTAAATTAATTTAATATGATTACTATCCAACCAAGTTTTGTAAAATTGAACTTTGATGATGAGGTTAGGGCTCTTCTAATATTGTGCTTATTGCCGTAAAGTTGGAATGGCTTGGTCATGGATGTAAGTAACTCTATCCCTGGTTCAAACACCCTTAAATTTTATGATGTTGTTGGTGTTAATCTTAGAGAGGAAATGCAAAGAAAAAGCGTAGGTGAGACATCAGGTAATGCGTTGACCATGGAGATCAAGGGAAGAAAAAGGGAGAGAGGAAGGAGCCCAGGTAATAGCAACAATTCTAGAAATGGTAGATCCAAGTCAAGACTAGGAAAGATAGATTGTTGGAAATTTGTTAAGAGAGGACATCTGAAGAAAGATTGTAGAGCTCCAAAGAAGAAATGCGATGGGCAGAAGGAGACTACTCAGGAAGCAAATGTAGTAGGTGATGTGTTACAAGATGCTTTGATTCTTGCATTATATAATACTAGTGATTACTAGGTAGTAGATTCGAGGGCTTCATGTCATGCTACATCCCATAGGAAATTCTTTCATGATTATGTTCTAGGTGATTTTGGACATGTTTTATTGGGGGATGATGAACCATGTAAAATTATTGGAATGGGTAAGGTACGAATAAAGTTAAAAAATGGAAATGAATGAATTCTAAAAGATGTAAGGCATATTCCTTCTATGAAAAGAAATATGATCTCAACATGGAAGTTGGGAGATAGCGGTTGTTTGTCTACATTTAGAAAAATGTGGTGGGAGATCACTAAAGGAACATTGGTAATAGAAAAAGGATATAGGATAGGTACGTTGTATTTATGTCCTCATAATATTGATTATTCTATATCTATAGCTTCCATGGAAACAGGTGCAGCATTGTGGCATCATAGGCTTGGCCACATGAGTGAGAAGGGCATGCAAATTCTTCACTCAAGGAAACTACTTCTATATCTCAAGTAGGTAAGTTTGGAATTCTATGAGAACTTTCTTTATGGAAAACATAAGAGATTTAGATTTCTAAGGGTTGGGAAACAAAAGAAGAGTGAAAATTTAGAGCTTGTGCATACATATGTATGTGGACCAGCTCTGGTACAATCTCTTGGTGGCTCTCGTTTTTATGTTACTTTTATTGATAACAGAACAAGAAAAAATTGGGTTTATTGCATTAGACAGAAACCTGATGTGTTTGTTACTTTTAAGAAACGGAAATATTTGGTTGAGAATGAGATAGGAAAAAAGTTGAAAAATCTCAGATATTATAATGGAGATGAATACTGTAGTAAGGAGTTTTATAGTTATTGTTCATAACATGGGATTCATAGAGAGAAGACAGTCTCAGGAACACCACAAGAAAATTGTGTGCCAGAAAGGATGAATAGGACGATCATGGAGCATGCAAGGTGTATGAGATTGAATGCAGGGTCTCCCTTACAATTTTGGGCTGATGTTGTTGATATTGTTGTTTATTTAATAAACAGAGGGCCTTCAAGTGCTTTGGATGGTCGGATTCCAAAGGAGGCATGGACAAGTAAAAAGGTAAACTACTCATTTTTGAGAAATTTTGGTTGTGAAGCATTTGTCCATATTGATAAATAAAATAGAACAAAGCTTGAGGCTCAATACAAGAAATGCATCTTTACTAGATACAGGTTTGATAATTTTGGTTATCACTTATGGGGTTATGAAAATCACAAAATAATTAGGAGTATAGATGTGGTTTTCAACGCAAAGGTTATGTACAAAGATCAGTTGCAAGGAAAGAAAGAAGAAAATGAAAACATGGAGGACAAATTTCTTAATGAAATCAAAGAAAAATAATTTCCAAAGGTACCAAAAAATCAAGAACGGCAGCAAGTACTTCAAACTCCTACAAATGTAAGGAGATGTACCAAGTTAAGTATACCCCTGAACAATTCTTTCCTTCACTGTATTATTTATTAATGACTTATTCTGGTGAGACTGAATGTTATGAAGAAGCAATGCATGTGGAATCTAGAAAGAAGTGGGATAAATGAATGAATGAGGAGATGGAATCATTGGTAAGAAACTAGACTTAGGTTCTGGTTGAGTTTCATGTCGGTAAAAGAGAATTGCAGAATAAATGGGTTTATAGGTTGAAGGAAGAAGATGGAGGCAAGAAGAAGTATAAGGATATATTTGTTGTAAAGGGGTTTGCACAAAGGAAAGGTATAAATTTTGAAAAAATATATTATAATGTTGTTAAAATGACCTCAATTAGAACTATTGTAAGTCTAGTGGCGGTAGAATATTTGCATCTTGAACAGTTAGATGTAAAAAAACCTTTCTCCGTGGGGATTTGGAGGAAGAGATTTATATGTAGCATCCACTAGGGTATGAGGTCAACAGGAAGGAGAATTTGGTTTGTATTTTGAATAAGATATTGTGTGTCCTAAATCAAGCTCCAAGCCAGTGGTATTTAAATTTTGATAAGTTTATGACAGAACAGGGTTATAGTAGATTCCATTCTGACCACTGTGTTTAGTTCAAGAGGCTAGATAATGGAAGATATATTATCTTGTTATTGTATGTGGATGACATGCTTGTTTTAGGGTCTAACACACATGATATAAATGTGCTCAAAATGAAAATAACTAAATCATTTGTGATGAAAGATTTGGGTGTTGCAAAGCAAATCCTTGGTATGAGAATAACAAGAGACGAGAAAAATCACAAATTGAGATTGTCTAAAGGTGAGTACATAGAAAAGGTCTTGGAGAAGTTTGTTAGGGACCTATCGATGTCAACCTTTATTTTTACTTTGTTAGTATATTGTGTTGGATGCATATGCTTCATAATTCAGCCCATGAGTATATTGTATTATCCCACATTCATGGGGAGTAATAGTTGTTTATATTACACGTAGTATATAAGTACGTCTTGAATCCAATGAAGGCATCCACAAGTTATTTGTATTGAGCCTACTCAAAGGAGGTTTCCCCCTCGAAATGACATGTGATCAATCAAACTCCTTTTTTGTTCTAATATTTATGTTATATCGTGCATTTTCATTATTTATCGTGGGAGGTTTCTCTCATCTAGTATCAGATCACTTTCCTTGGCACAAGTGGGAATTTTTTTCTTATTTTTGGCAAAAAAATAGGACAAAATTGGGGGTGGGGGCCCACTTTCAAATCAATTTCTAAACCTTTTGTGAATTTTCAGAAGAAATAAGTTGCAGATCTAAATCCGTCTTCCAAAAATACGCAATTTCAAAAAACAAATCATCTCATTTGGAGTTCGAAAAGTGGAGATACCGTTGATTTAAAATCAGTTATTTTTCATAATTTTGATGGCAGCCACGAAAATTGCAGAGCAAATATCTTTTGACGGGGAACCCACATTTCTATTTTGACTGTGTAGGTAGATGCAGAGTGGTTGTTCCAGTTCCATAAACAGGTATAATAGATATTATGAGAAATATTGATCGGGTTATGCTCATTTAAAAATTTTCATTTGAAAACCTTAACTCTATTTACAGGTTTTTGGGTTGTCTTGGAATTTCTACCATTTTTTTTCAATTCTTAGTGGCTTTCCAGCATTGTGATTATTGTAGTAGTTCTTCTTTGCATATATATTGTTCATTTCAATTGCAAGTTTAGATCAAGGAATAACCCATATCCACTTAATTGTGAGAAGTACTTGGGCATAGCCCTAAAACTCATTGTGAGGAGTACCACATGAACCCCGAAGTAGATTACCATTGAGAGGACCTGCTAGTGAAAAGGGCAACAAACTACATATGATTAACTAGCTCCCACCTATGAGGTAAAACAATATTTATCGTTTGTGGCAAAGCAGTTATCAGTTTTTCCATAACCGTGGAGAGTAAGGGGTACTACCCCAAGACACAAGCAGTTAAACATCATTGGAGGCTGAATGACTCCCCTGAACCTTTAGGAATCCAAACATACAAAGGGTCCATATCTATTTCTAGTTGATAGGTAGAAGATTGCATCTATATCGAGCTTTCACATATCAACTCCACCTAAAAAAGAAAAAACTCTTGGTTATGGTTGTCACTTACGCAGAACCAAACAAACAAATGGAAGGAGAACTTACTTCCCTCAATATCAAACTCCAAGATTCATATGAAAAAATTTGTGGCCTCCATATTCAACATTTATCCATGAACAATAGACGACACCCAAAGTCTTATGTAGACAATGGGTTATCTTCTACCATAAATTTTCATGGGTTGAAGCTTGATTTCCCTAGCTTCAATGGTGATGATATGACTTGATGGATATACCAAGAATTACACTACTTCATTCTACATAACACTTTTTATTTCAACAAAGTCCCACTTGCATCCCTTCATTTGGAACATGAAGCCCTTAAATGGTTCTGTTGGTACATCAAGGCTCATGAAGAGCCAAAATGGACAAATTTTTGCCAACTCCTTTTGCAATGATTTGTCCCTAGTGCTTTTGATGACTTCACATGAGCACTTGCTAAACTTTTCTAAGATAGCATTGTGAGAGAGTATCATATAAAATTTGAGAAACTGGCCAATCACACAGAAGGATTGTTCGATGCCTTCTATAAGAGTTATTTTATCAGTGGTATGAAGGATACAATTCGATTTGAGGTTCAAATGTTTTGTCCCAGCACAACGATGGAAGTCTGAGGGTTGGCTAATTTGGTGGAGGACAATATCATAGCTCAATAGCACTCTAGATCCACTTTTATTCCATTCATAAATATGGTATCCCAAAGACCTCCAATCATGTTAGCTCCTAGAACCACTCATATCAAGCATTTGTATGAAGCTGAGATGTTGGCACGTAGAGAAAAGGGGATTTGTTATAACTAATGATAAATTCACTCGGGGACATATATGTGTTTAACAACAACTCTATATCTTGTATGTGGACTCTCCACTTGCACCTAAAATTTGTGAAGATTCTTAGGATCCAGTATATTATCAAGTCGGCATTCAACGGCCTCATGTTGACCCTCCTTCTTAGTATGATCACATAGAGATGTCTCTCCATGCATTAGTCGAAGTCACCACCCAACAAACCATGTGGGTCAAGGGTTTCTTCAATAAGCTCCCTCTTACAATACTCATTGATTCCAGTAGCACTCATAACTTCATTGACCCTCGGATCACCAAACATGATGATTGTTTTGTCCATCCTTGCTCCAACTTTGAAGTCATCACTTCCACCTTACCTTACAAGGGGAAGTGTCACAATGTTTGTATCTCTATTGGAGATTACTAGCATAGATCCATTTTAAACCCAGATCTATCAAGCACCGAGAGGGATCTAGTTTCTTGAGTTGTACATTTTTTTACCATTTGGATCCCTCTCGGTACTTGATAGATCTAGGTTTAAAATGGATCTATGCTAGTTTATTTTTTAAATTTTTTTAAGCAGATATGTAATTTATATTTTTCATATTTTTTTATTAGTATTTTTATTTATGTCGGCAGCATAATGTGACTAACGTGACAGGATCTCCCCCATACTAGGTTGGAGAGCACCTCGCTTCTCTCGGTGCAATAAATTGCACTCTAACATGTTTTCATTTCCCTTAGGTGGATGTGATTTGGTTTTGGGCGCTCAATGGTTAGGCACACTTGGACTCGTCTTATGGGATTTTGCTAAACTTTGGATGCAGTCTTTGGTTAATCGGAAATATCACACCTTGACGGGATTACAACTAAGGTCTCTTAGCATCATCAGTTCACATCGCATGTAAAATCTTCTTAAGAACAATTCAGATGGTGCCATCTTCAACATCCATTCCATTATGATGTAGCCATCAGCGGCCTCCACTAATCCCCTAGATCTACAAAAAAAAATGGATCGATATGCATGTGTCCTTGTTGAACTAGTGGGATTTCCACCTTCAAGACTAGAGGACCATCATGTTCCTCTTCTTCCTGGAAGATTCCCTAAATCTAGAGGGAATATTGTGATCTTGTTTGTGGTTGATCGCCTCTCCAATTATATCCATTTTTGTGCCCTCAACCATCTACATACCACCTCCTCAGTTACACAATTTTTCATGGACCAGATCTTCTATCTTCATGGAATCCCTTCTTCCATTATCTCAGATCGTGATGCAACTTTCACAAGTCATTTTTGGGTAGAAATATTTCACCACACTGGCACCAAACTGAAGACGATTTCAAGGTATCACCCACAAATAGATGGTTAGACTGAATTTATAAACAAATGTTTGAAAACTTATCTTCATTGTTTCACCTCTAAACAACAACATCAGTGGGAAAAGTGGCTCCCTCTCGTTGAATGGTGGTACAATACCTCCTACCAAACTTCATCTAAAATTACTCCATATGAAGCAGTCTATGGTTAGGCACCACGAATGCTCCTTCCATACCCCCCCAATAGTTCATGAGTTCAGGAAGTTGACAAGGTTCTATAAAATTGAGATTATATTCTTCACATTTACAGGCCAATTTTCACATGGCAAGAAACCGCATGAAACAAAAAGCTGATCAGCACCATTATGAGCTCACTTTTCAAGTTATTGATATGGTGTTTCTTCGTCTACATCCTTACAAGCAATCCTCTCTGAAACTGAAAGGGTGTCATAAGCTAGCTCCAAATTTGTATGGGCCATATAAGGTTCTTTAGAAGATTGGGTTTGTTGCTTATAAATTGGAACTTCCTCCTTCTTCTCGTGTTCACCCTGTATTTCATGTCTATTTTCTTAATAAATTTATTGGCACCAACATCATAGCACAAATTGTTTTACCAGAACTAGATAATGAAGGATCCATCATGTTGGATCCAGAGACCATCCTCAATAAGTGAACTCATTATCTTCGCTCTCAATCCATCACAGAGTTATTAATTCAGTGACATGGCATGCAACCAAAGGATGCTACATGGGAACCAATACATCAGATTTAGCAACAATTTCCACATCTAAAGCTTTGAGGACAAATCTTTTCTAATAGGGAGGGGATGTTAGGAACCCATGTTAACCTTTCTCTTTACTTTGTTAGTATATTGTTTTCGGATGCATATGCTTTGTAATTCGTCCGGTGAGTATATAGTATTATCCCACATTTATGGGGAGTAACAGTTGTTTATATTAGACTTAGTATATAAGTACGTGTTGAGGCCAATGAAGGAATCCATGAGTTATATGTATTGAGCTTTCTTAAAGGAGGTTTCCCCCTCGAAGTGGTATGCGATCAATAAAATTCCTTCTATGTTATATTATTTTTGTTATATCATGCATTTTCATTATTTATTGCAGCAGGTTTCTCTCAAGGTTTAGAATGTAGAATGAAAAACCAGTTAGTACACCTTTGGGAAGCCATTTCAAACTAAATAAGGAGATGTTTCCTAAGAAACATGAAGATATAGAATACATGTCCAAGGTTCCCTATTCATCATTAATTGGCAACTTGTTGTATGCCATGGTGTGCACAATACCAGGTATTGCACATACAATGGGATTTGTGAGCAAGTATATACTCAATTGAGGTAAATACCATTGGAAAGAAATATAGTGGATTCTTAGGTATTTGAGAGCTACCTCTTCTCATACATTATGTTTTGGGGTTCAAACATTATTCCACAGTGATATGTTGATGCAGATATGGTAGGTGATAAAGAAAGCAGGAGGAGCACCACGAGGTATGTTTTTACTGTAGGTGTAACAATAGTAAGTTGGATTTCAAAAATACAAAAGGTTGTTGCACTTTCAACAACAAAAGCAGAGTACGTTGTTGCTACAGAGGATAGTAAAGAGATTATTTGGTTGCAGAGATTCATGGAGGAACTAGGCATGAAGAAGGAGAGTAGCAGGATATATAGTGACAGCCAAAGTATCATTCATCTTTCAAAGAATTCATTCTTCCATTCGAAGACTAAATATATACACCTCAAGTTTCATTTCATAATATCTATTCTTGAAGATGAATTGTTCAACTTGGAAAGGATACATACGAGCTAGAATCCTACAGACATGTTGACAAAGGTAATAACCATAGAGAAACTGATTTTTTGTTTGGTTTTTGTTGGCCTTCAAGCATGAAGGTAAAGATGAGAAATTTTCTATGTCCAAGGTTCATAGAATAGTCCAATAAGTGCAGCAACGGTGGATTTGTTGTGATCAATATCCAAGTGGGAGATTGTTGGTTATGGAGCTTGATATTCTCAATTCACAAATATTAATTTAGTCATGTTTGGATCCCAACACCTGATGAGGGGCTGTGGGGTGGATTAACCCCCCCTGCCCCCCACTATAGTCTTCAATGGGGTCCTAGGGGGGCTGCAACTATTTTGGGAGCCCCCCCCCAACGAGGGTTCAGGAGAAAATCCCCCATATAGAAAATTTAGGAAAAAATGCCTTTTAAAATGATGTAATTTCAGAGTCATAACTTGGTCAATAATAGGTGATTTACATGTCCATGGTTTTGGGAAACCTATGGTATTTTCCCATGGTATCCATTTATAAAAATAATGCATTGTAACACAATTGTGTATTATATTGTATCTTTGTAAAAGAGATCTCTGTGATTGTGACAGAGAGACTGTGAGAGAGTGAAGCAAAAGTGCAATGGAGTTGTTGCAGGTTGTATCCCTTCATTTTGTTGGATAGAATAATAATTAAGGATTGGCAATTTATGTGTGCACGTATCCTATTACCACTTATTTTACCATACATGGTTGATCACACTTTTATGGCCTTCCCAATCCCTCTGCAGACTCTTTGGACCCCATGGACCATTATTGTACCTTTGATGTTTCCAAGATCATCCCTAAAAAAACCTATTATTTGTTGTACGTGACTTTTAATCCCTTTCTTGCGTATATACGTGGATATTACTCTTAAACCCGCGTACATTGGGATGTCTGCACAAGTCCAATTACTTTGGGAGTTTTCCTTGATGTGGATCCAAGTCACTTATCTCTTGGACTTCCATATGCCTTGAGATCGCTCGGATTTGACCTTCCATTACCCCATTGAAGCACTATATAAGGAACCCCTTAGATACATTGAAGGGGAGGAATTGAAGAGAAAGAAAACTATAGTCCATTGTGTCGTACCTTGTTTATACTTGAGTCTGTATCCCTTTGTCCCTTGGAGCACTTTGTTTTCTTCCCCAGCTTTCCTTTTCTTATGAGCTTGTTATCGAGAGATGGAGGATTGAGGTGGTGGAGGCCCAGGTGGAGGACTCGGTTTCTCCAGTTCGCAGACGTGCCGATAGAGGTTGTCACTTATGTAATCTTTGATTTTCTTAATAGAAATATCTTTTCCTATCCAATGATGTGCATTTAAATGAATATTGAATCCATGGATGTGTTTAATTTCTTATGCATTATTGATTATATATGCAAGAGTAGGCCTAACACTATATTGTATAGCATGCTTGCTGACCACACTTGTGGAGAGTGAATTGGAGCTTATGAATTGCTAATCACACTTGGTGGGGACAGATCGTCACCATAGATGACTACCCCTATGCAGGAATAGACTTTCGCGGAGACCCAGATATGCCCCTACAACCTGGCGCTGCATGGCCTTAGGAAAGTCCTCGACTTGCGCAATGGGTACCCTGTGTGTCAAATGAACAAAGTTCGTGTGGAAGCTTTGGAGCATCTGCTCCACATCTGCACCCATAATGTTATCACCTCTTCCCCTCCTTCAATGACAAGGAAAGCCATATGGCTATCCTGGTCCTGCATCTGCATATACATGACAGATTGTCACTATGTGTCATCACACCAAAAACATGTCTTTTGAGTTCATATATCAAAAAACACAAAAAAATAAATAATTCAAAACTTAAAAAGTGGGTTTGGGATTCTTTACCTATGTCACCATAAGCTGCTCCTGGTGGTATGGGCATATCTGGGTCTCCGCGGAAGTCTATCCCTGCATAGGGGTAGTCGTCTATGGCGACAATCTTTCTTCGCCACCATGGAAAGAAATCTGTTGGGTAGGGTTTAGCCACCCTACCACCGTCCAGTCTGGGCATGACATTTTCCTAGCATCGTTGGGCTGGATCCCTGACTCCATGCGGAGCAATGTCTACCCTAGGGCTTAGCCCTGGCACCCGCTCAGAGAAAAACGTGCTCAGTATACTGCCGAACCAAAATTTCTGCACTCTACCCATCTTGCAGTCACTGAGCTGTTGTTTCATGTTGCTCAGCAGCGTGGTACTCAAGTCATATACTATAGGTCGCATACACTCTACCACATAGAACATTATTGGTCATGAGGCCTGGTGGAGTGAATCCAACACTGCAATCCTGCCTAGTGCCAAAAGTATGGCTTTCAGCACCAGAATATGAATAGAGTTTATCAGGATTTGACTCCCAACCTTTCCCATATCCGGAAAGTAGTACAATGTTATGCACTCATCTATGGTCAACCCGCCTCCTGGCCCACGAGATCAGAGGTTCACCATCTTCGCTCGTTGGGACAAACATGTGATGAAATACATGTCCTCAACCTCAATGATGAACGACATCCCATCTATTTGAAATGTTTCACACTCTCGATCCCAATAGTCTACCAGTAGCTGGAGTAGTCTTGGTTTGGCCCTCAGGCTGCCAAGACACCAAAACTTGTACAATCCGCATGCCCGTAATGCTTGTTGGGCCATGAGATCACCTTGAACAGCTTCCTCAACATCACCATGCTCTCTTTCTCTCCACTCTAGCACCATCCTGCACAAAAAACCAATTTTTTTATCAGTCTATTCCCTTTAAAACCTTGTTCGCAGCCCTATACACAACTGTTTTCAAAATAGCCACGTATGTACATGGATTTTGGTGCATTTTTCGCGTATGGCGATCCCCATATGAGGAAAAAGGCTCGATTTTCATGTAGGATGAAATGCATAAGTTTGGATGGCTCAAAAAATTAAATAGACCATAAAATTTGTAAAAAATTGCATCAAAATGAAACAGAAGAGCATGAGAATCTACCTGGATCAAACAAGGAGGGATTCCGCTGGACGATGCTCCCGGAATTCGCTTCTAAAGTTCTGAGCTCAAATGCACTATGTTGGGTAAAAAATTCAAATGGTATGAAAAATTTTAAAATTTTCACTATATATAGAAAAATTTTGAAATTTTTACCCACTTTCTATAGTTTTTGACCATTTTTTACCGTTTTGGACCGTTTGAACTAATTTGATGTTGTAGGAATCCATTTTGACTGCAGTTTGACTGTGGCTTTTACCCGTTCGTGCCTATTTCAGGTATTATGTCTAAACTGGCATATAGGTTAGCTTTCACATCCATTTGCACTTTGCATAACCTTATGACCGTTTCATCTTAACCTTAGGTACGAACCCATTCCATCTTGTCACGGAACTTTCTTGTTGTTTTTAGAAGTGACATGTTGTGAATGGTAGAGATTTACCATACATGGGTACCCTAGTTAGATCCGGTTTTGCATTTGGTGCCCATGTCGACATTTCTCCTTTAGGGTGTGGGAGTCCTTTGTATAGTACCGCCATGATTTTGAGAAAGAGCTTCATACTCCTCTTGACCTTTATGTTGGCCATTTCCCTGGCACTCCCTTGTATATGTCAAGTTGTAATTACATTATCATGAGTTTTGCTTGCCTTATTGAGCCTTATGCCGACTTACCTGAATTTGATTATCAGCCATATAACCCGATCTTGTCTCATGTCTAGCCAAACAGAGCCTCTTTATATATCCTTTGCAACTTGATTCCCCATTTTTTACCAGGAGCGGACTTTCCCCCAAGTGTCGTTATCCTGTACATGTTTCCTTGCATTGAGCATAGGTATGTTCTACTGCTTGGAACTAGTTTCTTTGCCCCTTGACACTCATCTCCTCCTAGATTTGTAACTATATAGCACTTTTATTCTTTTTCAAGCCTTTCAAAATATCTGAAAAAAAAGTCCAAAAAACTCAAAAAACCAAAAATATGGACAGGAAAAGATGTTATCTTTGGTAGCAGTTGAGTCATGTCGCCTTCTAACAGAGCACTGTATATCACATCCATTGGTTGTATTAATAGTTTGACTTTAGGAGTTGTACTTGCTGCTCTGATTTTATCTCCACCGACTGGTTAAGCTTCCAGTCCCTATGGAGCCTCTATTGATACCTCCTGTGTCGTAGACATGTCCCAGTTTTGTATATTGATTCTATGTTGCCTACATTCAGTCACCAATTCACCTTTATGCTCTTGTTTGAAGGAAGTTGAAACCTAAGTCGGTCATTCCTCAGCTGTTGTGACTTTGCATGTCGGCCATTCCCGGTAGTATTACTAGTTCATGCACATCTTGTTTGAGTCCTTCCACAGTATAAAGCGTTGCTGAGTACCTCATGTTGGTTGATGGCGGATGCCTTAATTCCCTCCTTCCAGCAGATTCCAACCCATCGACTTCAGATCATTTATTCTGGGATAGGATTCTAGAGTCATTTGAGTGCCTTGAGACTTACAGTCATTAGAGGTAGGTTCTCTCGCCATCGACAGTTTTGGGAATACATCAATGTCCCCTGATCAATGGATTCTTTCAAGTGTTCAACCTCAACACATCTATTCGTACTTGTTAGATTTCACTCTAGTACCTTGATTCCCATTTTCATTATCGGTGGGTGATCTCGCATCTATTAACGGTATACATCAATGACCGGTAATCAAACGATGGACTACTATGTTCAACCTCGACACCTCTATTCACATAATAGGACATGTACTCGTAGCGGTTTGTGTAGAAGAATTTCCATATTTGTGGCATTCCACATATGCTACTGCCTTGATCGTGCCAGTGTTCATGAGATTTCAGCTCGCATGACTTGATTCTAGTGTATGTCAGATATCTTCAGCCATTATGGAGATCTTTATCCATTGTATATCTTCAGCTTTCATGGAGATCTTGATCCTTTGTATATCTTCATCATGGATATTCTGATCCATTATATATTGTACATGGCGATGACCACACATGTCACATTTTGTATATCATGCCTATTCATGGCCATTGTAATCTTATGTATCTGGGACTGCTATATGTATTGACATTCATATACAGAGATTGATTATTGTACTATAGTTATCAGATGGTTGGTTCTTCCACCTAGTTCTTCATCACTCCACTTCTAGGATGGATTTATGATGTATTTCGACCATCATATTACACCTCTGACCTCACACATTAGGGGGCATCTGTTACAGCTGATTTTACCACACATGGTTGATCACACTTTTATGGCCTTCCATGTCCCTCTGCAGACTCTTTGAACCCCATGTACCATTATTGTACCTTTGATGTTTCCAAGATCATCCCTAAAAACACCTATTATTTGTTGTACGCGACTTTTAATCCCTTTCTCGCGTATATACGTGGAAATTAACCTTAAACCCACGTACATCGGGATGTGTGCATAAGTCCAAATAATTTTGGAGTTTTCCTTGATGTGGATCCGAGTCACTTGTCTCTTGGCCTTCCATATGCCTTGAAATCACTCGAATTTGACCTTCTATTACCCCATTGAAGCACTATATAAGGAACCCCTTGGATACATTGAAGAGGTGCAATTGAAGAGCAAGAAAACTATAGTCCATTGTTTATGTAGCTTGCTGATACTTGAGTCTGCATGCCTTTTTCCCTTAGAGCACTTTGTGTTCTTCCCAAGCTTGCCTTTGCTTTTGAGCTTTCTATCGAGAGATGGAGGATTGAGGTGGTGAAGGCCCAGGTGGAGAAATCAGTTTCTCCAGTTCACAGAAGTGTCGACAGAGGTTGTCACCTCTGTAATCTCTAATTTTCTTAATAGAAATACCTTTTTCTGTCCAATGATGTGCATTTAAATGAATATTGAATCCATGGATGCATTTAATCGCATATGCATTATTGATTATATATGATAGAGTAGGACTAACACTATATTGTATAGCATGCTTTCCTTGTTTACTGTTGTTGAGAGTGAATTAATAATGCAAGTGGGATTGGAAAAAGCTCAACGGGGATCTACTTCAACCATCCGGAATAAGGTATGATTCGAGATCCTTTAGTGTTAGATGTTTTATTTCTCTTGCATATTGGGAAGGGATTGATTTTTGCAGTTTCTCTATCTGTTGTGGTACACCCCAAGCTATAGGAAGTTTTCTCCATAACAGAATTGGTGACTTCGTTGGGGAGGTTCCTAATTGTTTTTCTTTTAGGGTTTTTCAGCATTTAATGTACTTGAATTGCTCTGATTTCTTTGTTTCTGTGTCGGGTCTGGGGGCGTGATTGCCCAGTAGTGTCCTATAGGAGTAAATTTTGTCTCAACTTGTTATTTACCTTATTTTTCTATCTTTTTCTTCCTATATGCAGGATTTGCTTTCACATTCACGTGTACACACGGGTTTTCCGGGAATAGTCACTTATGTACGCAGGTCTACTGAGAACAGTCGTGTATGCCCTGATTTTTTGCTTTTATGAGAAGATTAACTTTTGCTGGGTGAGTTTGGATGATTTCTAAATCTTCTTTGATGCTTCTGGAGTCTGTATCTACCCTGAGTTTCTGACTAGAGACTCTTTTTAATTTGATTTTTGAAAATGTTCTTGTCATTTCATTTTCTACTTTTTGTTTTGAGATTAGTGCATTAGGTCTCTTTTACCTTGGTTCTTTGCTTGGCTGCTGTCTGTGAGCGGTTGCAGAGTCTGAGGGTTGTAGAGTCATATTTTTTCTTTTTATCTCATTTAATTCAAAAATACAAAAACATTTTTCTTTTTGCATAGTTATGCATTGTTTGCATTTTGCATTAGCATGGTACTTGCATTAGGTTTGCTTAGTGAAACTTAGTCAGATTTTCATATAGGAATGATTGCATATACATTTGAATGAAAAATTTTGCACTTCACGTAGTAGCATACCCTATTTTTCATTCGACCCATTGCATTTTCATTGATTGTTAGGTGTGCATTTTACTCCTTGTTGTGTCATAACATCATTAGTTGCAAATATATTTACCCTTTGAGTAATAAAGCCAATTAAAATCAACGCATAATAAATGAATTACACTCTTTTCTTTTCTAGGGTGCACCAACAAGACTAGGTTTTAGGGTCTTGGAATAGTTCATTGTGAGTTAATTCTCCAATACCACTAAACAAAACAATTAGGTGTCTGTCCAGGTGAGAGTGTGAAATCCTTTATATAATTAGTGTTTCTTAGGATCCTCCTCTTACAAGGGAGTTAAGCACGAGGCAGTGTGAGAAATTATGATTGGGATGACCCCTGATTGTGATTGATTAGCACCGGAGATATTTCCAGGATTGTATTCATATATAGGGGCCTTTGAGGTATTGACTAGTGCACCCCTGGGGTACTAGTTGTACTTTCAGGATTTGTGCTTTGTTACCCTGCCCATACGGTCAATCCCACCTAGGATTGTCCGCCTGATCATTGATTATATTGAGGTGACCTTAGTTTCCTTACCTAGGTTATCGAGGGGGTATTTGTAGAGGTTATTTTGCAGGTTTCCTGGCCAAGTAGGGGTCGGACAACACAGTCGTTATATGCATTGAAGCTGAGGTCCACTATAATTGGTTACAACCCTCTACTTGTTGTGTATGGGAATCTCAAGCCTCTCCTAGGTGAGACATACCTACTTCATTCGGGAGCTCACCTATCCTACCCTTGGTTTGCTTGTGATTTGGCTTTACATTTTTAGGAGTATGCTCTGTGCACGCTAGTTTGCCTAGGGTTTGCGTAATTGGATTGAGTTTTTTTATTTTGAAGTCATTGTGGATTTGGGTGCGGCACCCTGTCGTTCTTCTCTTAGCAGGACTTTCGCCTTCCATGTCTCCTCCTCCTTTGGGTGAGAGAACCAGGCAGTCCGGGAGGACTACTTCTCACATTGATTCACACACCATGGGAGATCATGAGGATGAGATTCCAAAGATGTCTTCTCCATTTCATGAGGTTGGGGAGGAAGATCCTACTAGCACATATGATCCATCACATGAACAACCTTCATGATCTGGTTATGATCCCTCATTCAGAGGTCGTCGGTATTGGTTTTTGGGCGATGAGACTCACTATGAACCCACAAGCACTAGTAATGTTAGATATGACATACCTCATATCCTTGAGCCCGATCCAGCATATCATGCTGAGTCAGAAGTCGACCCTGGAACTACGCCTGGGGGCACTCCCACTCTTTTCCATGCGGAGAGGTTTTGGGGCACTAGTCACATTGCACCTTCCATCCCTGTGGTGGAGGCATCTTCACATGATCCTCATAGGCCTAGTGTTAGTAATCCTATTTAGATACCGGGACCGGGATGAGTGAACATTGGGAACACCACTTACATCCCTTCACATCTCCCTTCTTCTTCGAACCCCGTTCCTTTGAATGCATTTTTAATGACCCATCCTCCCCCTAACTCATGTGAGCCTTCATGACAGAATGTTGCTACTAGCCATGTTCGTTCTGCAACTGCTAACATGGTAGTATCTTAGAGCCAAGTACCTCTTTTTGTGTCAGCAGGTCATGTACCTATTTCTGGATCGTCTCATGTTCCACCTCATGGAGCTCCCAATATACCCAACTATGGACCTTCTCATGGTACATCCCATGGAACACCTTATGGAGCTTCTCATGGACATTCTTATGGACCGGAGTATGGAAAAAACTACCAATTGTATGGGTAAGGGTATCAACAACATGCTTACTCTTCTAAATATGGATTTGTAGCACCTCATAATCAAGGTACCCCACATCACAATGCTTCCATGCAGTCCTTCATGGGTCAAATGGGAGGAGGTTATTATAGCCAAGGCCATGGTATTTATATCAATCAATCTTAAATGAATCAAAACTACTAGGGAGCATGGAATCGACTGGCTCAACCTAGGCTCCCTTTCCTTATGACATTGAAATTACCTGACTTGTCGAGATTGATGAACAATCCTATGTCTCATAACCTGTCATGGCCGGCAGTCCCTACCAAGCTTCCTTCAGTCATTCCCAAGTTCGAAGGTAAGGCTGGTGAAGATCCTGGTGAGCATGTCACCACTTTCCACCTTTGGTGCTCTTCCAATTCCTTACATGACAATTCCATTCACTTGAAGCTATTTCAACGCACCCTCATGGGTCTTGCGGTGAAATGGTATATAGAGTTACCAAGGGGGCTTATGTTATGTTTGATGATCTTGTTATGACTTTCCTTAATCATTTCCAACTACCCGTATGTTACGACGTTGGTACCAAACTCTTGTTGACCTTCCGACAAGACAAAGCCACACACATTTCGGATCATATTCAAGAGTGGCCTAGACGGAAACAATTAATCAAAGCATTTATACCACGAGAGTTTCTTCTTGAAAGGTTCCTCAAATTGTTGTTACCCTACATCATGAAGGATGTTTCTACATTCGGAGTTCAAAATGAGGAACAAGCTATCTTTAGGGCACAAGAGTTGGATTTGATCTATTCTCAATCTATAATTTTGTATGAGATTATTCCAAACGCTCCAAGATCCAATTTCGACCCCAAGATCAAGCCTAGGCCACATGCCGATGGTATTGTTGGCTCTAATAGTACAAAACCTGCGGACTTGGTTACGAAACAAGTGAGCCAATTATCGATTAACCAGTCTGCGTCGAGACAAGCTACGGCTTCGTCTCAACCTACCCAATCGACGAGTGTACTCTCCATGCAATCGTCGAACCCGAAAGGAAACCAGCATCTTGGAAGGTATAAGAAAAAAGGAAAAAATAATTGTAAAGGTGGGAACAAGAACAAAAATGCTAATAATAATTACAATAACACTAATGCTGGGGGAACAAGCAGTCTAAATGTAAGGTGAAGTTTCTTTGTAAGTTGTGTAAGGACGACCACCTCACTCACTTGTGCCCTCGTATGGAGGATGCCTCAAAGTTCATAACACAAGGCCCAGCTGTGTTTACTAATCCTTTACCCAATAATCAAAATATGAACTCGAGGACCATTGATCCTGGTTGTGCATCTGGTGGAAATCAAAATCCGTCGGAGGCCACTAGTGGTCACAGTTGCATCAACATGGTGCGCGCTACTAAAGTTGTGACTCGTGCGAAATATTATGGTTTGTCACAGCCAGACCTTGGGAAAGAACCTTTCCCACCCGAGAGCCCTTTGTAGATCGAAAAGCATACGGATAAACCTAAAGCTCCACCTCGCATTCCTAAGGGAGTCTTAAAGCATTCGAGGCACAATCCTAATGCCCGAGCCACCTAGAACTATTCAGTTGTCAAGGATTTGGGCCAGACTCCTTGTGCGATGTTCGTGTTAGAAGTGCTTCAGACTTATCCTCCGCAAAGGAAAGCCTTGTTGTCTACTCTTGGGGTTAGTGATGATAGCTCTTCTTCCATAATAAAATTTGAAACCATGGGAGTACAGCCTCACTTGCCTTACTACGTGTCTCTTTTGATTCATGTAGAGTGTCTTTACAACATCGTCATGCATACTATCATTGATGAAGGCATCGCTTCTTCTGTGATGTCTTTGTCTTGTTGGAAGGGCTTGGGTTCTCCCGCGTTGTCTCAATCTACCACCATGTTGACAGCTTTCAATGGTAGATTGTTTCGGCCGCACGGGATTCTTCCTTATCTAGAGGTCCAATTGGGAGGGAAGACCATCGCGATTGAGATTGAGGTGGTTGATGCACCCCTTGACTACAATCTTTTACTAGGTAGGAATTGGATGTATAGTATGCAAGCCATGGATTCTTCCCTCTTTCGAGTGATATGCTTTCCGTTTAATGAGAATATTGTTACGATTGATAAAAATTCATTCCATAATTCGAGTGTCAATGCATCATCGGGAGCTTCTATCCCGATTATCGATCATTCTCAGCCGACAACTGGGAGTGTGGGCATGGGTATGTATCCTTCTCTTATGGGAACCTTTAGTTGTCCTACGCCCGGTCTTATGATTGGGTCTAGTTTTGGTGGGGCTTCATCCTCATCGAATTCGGTATCTTTTTGCACTACCCATGTGGAATATCCTTGGATTCTTCCTTCATCGAGTACTTCGAGTGTACCTGATGAGAGAGATGTGTCGTTTCCTGCAACAATGGTGGTGTATCAAGAAAATCTTGATCAGGTTGCAGAGCCTAGTCCTTCCTCTTCATGGACGGAGGAGGAGGACCTGTATTTACTGCCTTCATGGGAAGTAGAGTCATCTCACTCACATGATTTCCTCGATGATGTTTTTCCATTGGATGAAGCTATTCTTTAGGCCATGTCTAGGGTTGAGCAACCTTGGGAAGAGTTGCATCATCGATCATATTTTCTTCCTAAGCTCGATCGTATGGAGTGTGATGACTTTAGGGAGATTCTTAGCGAGAAGATTGGTAGCCCCGTGTTCCCATTAAGCTCTCCAATTCAAATGGCTGATGGGAACATGGCTAATTTGTCACCAACAATTCCTATCAATATTTCTCGTGATCCTGGCAAAGTTGAGAATGTCTACATTGGGGCAGGTTGTTCCCCTGATCAGATCAAGGAGTATACCGAGTTGTTTAAAGAGTTTCATGACATTTTCGCTTGGTCATACGAAGAAATGTTGGATATAGACCCTCGTATTGTCGAACATGAGATCAAAATGTATCTGGATGCAAAACCGGTTTGAAAACGTTTGTGTGCAGTGAATCCTAGAAAAGCACCCACCATTAAAGTTGAGATAGAGAAACTACTTAAAGCTGGTTTTATCTATCCCATTCCCTTGACAGAGTGGGTTTCAAATCCTGTTCCGATGGATAAGAAGTAGGGAGCGATCCGCATATGCACTGATTTCCGTGACTTAAATCAGGCATGTCCTAAGGATAATTTCCCCACACCATTTATTGATCATATTTTGGATGAGTGTACAGGAAGTGAGGTGTTTTCCTTTATGGACGATTTTTTTGGATATAATCAGATTCAAATTAAGCCCGAGGATCAACACAAGACCGCATTTGTTTGTCCTTGGGGTACTTTTGCATATCGAAAGATGCCCTTCGACCTTAAAAACCGTAGAGCTACATTTCAACGAGCCATGACCTTAATCTTTCCCAATCTTAAAATGATTATCGAAGTATATTTGGATGATCTCGCTACTCACTCTCGTTTGAGAGTATGTCATCCATATCATTTAAGATTAGTGTTCTAAAGATGGCGTCATTATCAAGTTCATTTAAATCCTCATAAGTGCATATTTTGCATGACTGTTGGTCGTTTACTTGGATTCATTGTATCCAAGGAGGGTATAAGAGTTGATCCCTTAAAGGTTGAGGCAATACTTCAATTGTCTCCCCCGCGTAATATTAGACACCTTCAATGTTTACAAGGCATGGTGAACTTCTTGCGCAAATTCATGGTTAATTTTGCCAACATGACTAAAGGATTTTTGTATCTTTTGAAGAAGGACACCCCTGTTTACTGGGATGAGTGAGCCCATGAGTCTTTCGATGCTCTTAAGAGAGCCTTAGCAATGGCCCCCATGCTTAGTCCACCAGACTATAGTTGTGATTTCTTGATTTATGTGGCCGCGTCTCATGAGATAGTTGGTATGGTTTTGGTTCAGGAGGATGAGGAGCTCCATGAGCATGTCATATATTATTTGAGCCGAAACCTTATAGATGCGGAACTTCACTATTCCCATGTGGAGAAGCTTTCCTTGGCCACTGTTCATGCGGTTTAGCGTTTGAGACGTTACATTCTCCTTCGCCAAACTTTGTTCGTAGCTCATATCAATCCATTTCAGTTCGTCCTCACTAGAAGGATGATTGGGCAAAAATATAATAAATGGATTGTCATTTTTCAAGAGTTTGATCTTGAATTCGTTTCAATGAAATCGAAGAAATTGTTAATCTTTGCAGAGCTTATATCCGATTTTCCAAATTTGGAGGAGGAGGAGGTTTATGAGGATTCTTTGTCGATGAGAATATATTCCTCATCTCAACTATGGACCCTTGGTACAGGGATATCATCATCTATTTGCAAACATTGAAGGTCCCTACTCACCTCTCACGGGATGAGCGATGATGATTACGTCATGTAGCTAAGAATTACCTTATAGTGGATAACACTTTGTACCACCATGGGCTAGATTCCATTTTGTGTCGTTGTTTAACCCATTATGAGGCTAAGGTTGTGTTGAATGATTCCCATGAAGGGGCATGTGGTGGTCATTTATCTGGGCTTTCTACATCCCAAACAATCTTGAGAGTGGGCTATTTTTGGTCGTCCATATTCAAAGATTGCGTTAAGGCAGTCAAGAAGTGCCACCCTTTCCAGGTGTTTGCACGTAATATGCGCTCGCGTCCAGCCCCATCACACCCAATTGTCACCATTGGTCCCTTCACCAAGTGGGGGCTTGATTTTATGGATTGCAACCCATTTTCGGCTAGGGAGCATCATCATATTATTGTGGCTGTCGATTACTTCATGAAATGGGCAGAGGCTATGCCCACAATTAAATCCAATGGTGAGACAGTCATGCATTTCATTTTCAACTAATTATCACCTGGTTTGGCATTCTGAAAGAGCTTGTCACGAACCATGGTAGGCACTTTCAGAATAAAATGATGGAAGAGTTGGCTTCCAAGTTAGGATATAAGCAAGAGCATTCCTCTTCTTATTACCCTCAAGCGAATGGACAGGTTGAAGCAATGAACAAGTCACTTAAATCTATTCTCCAACGAACCATCACACAAAGCAAGAATAATTGGCATATCATGTTGTATCCTGCTTTGTGGGCCTATAGAACCGCGGTTAAGACTGCCACCGGTTTTTCTCCCTATCAGCTTGTGCATGGGGTGGAGTCAGTTTTACCAGTTGAATGTGAAATCCCTTCTCTGGAGCTAGTTGTGGAGCTTTTACCTAACACTTCTACATTGGAAGAGCATTTGGTCCACTTAGAGCAACGCCGAGATGCCTTAGTGGCTCTAGAGGTTAACAAGCATCGCGTTAAGGTCCAATATGATAAGTCTGTCCATCCGAGGAAGTTTAGTGAAGGTGACTTGGTCCTTTTGTGGGATCAAGCTAAAGAACCCTTGGGGGCAGGGAAATTTAATCCCATGTGGCATGGTCCTTACATGGTTAAACGAGTGATAGAGAAAGGCACCTATGAGCTGGTTGATTACGAAGGGATAGCCTTGGAGGAGCCTAAAAATGGGCTCTATCTCAAAAAATACTATGAATGATCTTCAACCATGGCTGATTTTTGTATATTATTGTACAGTTTTGCATTGCATAGTTAGGTTTTCTTATGGTGATCGGGTTTGTTAATTAGCTTTCATTTGTTATGGAAGATGTCAATGGAGTCTTCCATTTTCATAGGATTCACTGATGGTTCTAGCTGCCACACTCAAAACTCGGCTTCCGCTGCTTGGGTGATCTATACTCCTACGGGTCAAGTATTGTCTTCAGGAGGTGTATATTTATGGCCTTCTTCAAATAATGTTGCTGAATATAGTGTCGTCATTGAGTTATTGTGTGATGCCATTTCACATGGTGTTTATTCTCTTGAGGTACGTCTTGATTCGCAGTTAGTGGTTTCACAGCTTAATGGCTTGTATCGTATTAGGGATCCGAACTTATTACGAAGATTCTTATGTGTTAGAATGCTAGAACAAAAATTTGAGAGTATAACATACATTCATAATCCAAGAATTTTTAATCAAGTTGCTGACTCATATCCTAACTATATGTTAGATTGGCATTTGTTTCATAGACCATAAGCATATCACAAACACACATTTTACGCACATGTAAATATAATAAAAATCAATCATCATAAAAGTTTTTTCATTAACTTCAAAAAGTGATGTCATAATATATAAGTGTCATATACAAAATTGGGGCTTCCAAGCCACCAAAATATACTACACGGTCATACAAAAATGAATACACTCAGGTCTCTAAGCCTGAGGTGGAGGAGGGTTCTGATCATGATAGAACACTACGGCTCTAGCTATCCGGCGAAATAGCCGAACCCATGCTCGTACACCAACCACCTGGTGCTACATGGCCTTAGGAAAGTCCTCGACTTGCACCATGGGTGCCCTGTGTGTTAAACAAACAAAGCTCGTTTGGATACTTTGGAGCATCCGCACCCATAATGTCATCACTTGTTCCCCTTCGTCGATGACGAGGAAATCCATCTTGCCATCGTGGTCCTACATCTGCATATACATGATAGATTGTCACTATGTGTCGTCACACCAAAAACATGTCTTTTGATTTCATATATCAAAAAACACAAAAAATTAAATAATTCAAAACTTAAAAAGTGGGTTTCGGATTCTTTACCTATGTCACCATAAGCTACTCCTGGTGCTAGGGGCATATATGGGTCTCCGCGGAAGTATATCCCTGCATAGGGGTAGTCCTCTATGGCAACGATCTGTCTCCACCACCATGGAAATAAATCTGTTGGGTAGGGGTTAGCCACCCTACCATCGTCCAGTCTACTCATGACATTCACCGAGCATCACTGGGCTTGATCTCAGACTCCATGTGGAGCAATGTCTACCCTAGGGCTTAGCCCTAGCACCTACTCAAAGAAAAACATGCTCAGTATACTGTCGAACCCAAAGTTTTTCACTCTACCCATCTTGCAGTCACTGAGCTGTTGTTTCATGTTTTTCAGCAGCATGGTACCCTAGTCATATACTGTAGTTCGCATACACTCTACCGCATAGAACATCATTGGCTGTGAGGCCTGGTGGAGTGAAGCCAACCCTGCAATCCTGCCTAGTGCCAAAAGTATGGATTTCAGCCCCAGAATCTAAATGGAGTTTGTCGAGATTTAACTGCCAACCTTTTTCGTATCCAGAAAGCAGTACATAGCTATGTACTCATCTATGGTCAGCCCACCTCCTGGCCCATGAGATCGAAGGTTCACCATCTCCCCTTATTGGGACAAACCTGTGATGAAATATATGTCCTCAACCTCAATGTTGACCAACATCCCATCTATCTGAAATGTTTCAGACTCTGGATCCCAATAGTCTACCAATAGTTGGAGTAGTCTTGGTTTTTCCCTCAAGCTGCCAAGACACCAAAACTTGTACAATCCACATGCCCATAATTCTTGTTGGGCCATGAGATCACCTTGCACATCTTCCTTAACATCACCATGCTATCTTTCTCTCCACTCTAGCACCATCCTACATAAAAAACCAAGTTTTTTATCAGTCTTTGCCCTTTAAAACCTTGTTCGTGGCCCTGTACACGACTATTTTCAAAACAGCCACGTATGTATGCGGTTTTCAGTGCATTTTCCGTGTATGGCGAGCCCTATATGCGGAAAAATCCCGATTTCCACGTGGGTCAAAATGTATAAGTTTGGATGGCTCAAAAAATTAAATAGACCATGAAATTTGAAAAAATTTGCATCAAAATGAAAGAGAAGAGCATGAGAATCTACTTGGATCAAACGGGGAGGGATTCCGCTGGACAATGTTCCCGGAATTCGCTTCTGAAGTTCTGAGCTCAAATGCACTATGTTGGGTAAAAAATTCAAATGGTATGCAAATTTTTAAATTTTCCACTATTTATAGAACATTTTTGAAATTTTTACCCAGTTTCTATAGTTTTTTACCATTTCTGACCGTTTTGAACCATTTGAACTAATTTGATGTTGTAGGGATCCATTTTGAATGCAGTTTGACCGTGGCTTTGACTCGTTCGTGCCTATTTCAGGTATTATGTCTAAACTGGCATATAGGTTAGGTTTCACATCCATTTGCACTTTGCATAACCTTATGACCATTTCATCTTAACCTTAGGTACGAACCCATTCCATCTTGTCTCGGAACCTTCTTGCTACTTTTAGAAGTGACATGTTGTGAATGGTAGAGCTTTCCCATACATGGGTACCCTAGTTAGATCTTGTTTTGCATTTGGTGCCCATGCCGACATTTCTCCTTTAGGGTGTGGGAGTCCTTTTTATAGTACCGCCATGACTTTAAACAAGAGCTTCATACTCCTCTTAACCTTTATGCTAGCCATTTCCCCAGGACTCCCTTGTATATGTCAAGTTGTAATTGCATTATCATAAGTTTTGCTTGCCTTATTAGGCCTTACGCCGGCTTCCTTGACTTTGATTTTTAGCCATATAGCCTGAGCTTGTCTCATGTCTAGCCAAGAAAAGCCTATTTATATATCCTTTGTGGCTTGAATCCGCATTTTTTACTGGGAGGGGACTTTCCCCCGAGTGTCATTATCCTGCACATGTTTCCTTGCATTGAGCATACGTATGCTCTGCTGCTTGGAACTATTATGTTTTCCCCTTGACACTCGTCTCCTCCTAGATTTGTAACTATAAATCACTTTTATTCTTTTTCAAGCCTTTCAAAATATTTGAAAAAGTTCAAGAAAATCAAAAAACCAAAAAGCCGAACAGGAAAAGATGTTATCTTTGGCAGCAGTTGAGTCGTGTCGCCTTCGAACAGAGCATTGTATATCACATCCGTTGGTTGGATTAGTAGTTTGACTTTAGGAGTTGTACTTGTTTCTCTGAGTTTATCTCCACCAACTGGTTAAGCTTCCAGTCCCTATGGAGCCTCTGTTGATACCTCCTGTGTCGTAGAGATGTCCCAGTTTTGTATATCGAGTCTATGCTGCCTACATTCAGTCACCAATCACCTTTATGCTCTTGTTAAAAGGAAGTTGAAACCTGAGTCGGCCATTCCTCAGTTGTCTTGACTTTGCATGTCGGCCATTCCCGGTACTATTACTGGTTCATGCACATCTTGTTTGAGTCCTTCCACATTATACATCGTTGCTGAGTACCTCGTGTTGGTTGATGGGGGATGCCTTAATGCCCTCCTTCCAGCGGATTCCATCCCATTGACTTCAGATCATTTATTCTAGGATAGGAGTCTAGAGTAATTTGAGTGCCTTAAGACTTACAATCATCAATGGTAGGTTCTCTCGCCATAAATAGTTTTGGGAATACATCGATGTCCCCTGATGGATGGATTCTTTCAAGTGTTTGACCTCAACACATCTATTCGCACTTGTTAGATTGCACTCTAGTATCTTGATTCCCATTTTCATTATTGGTGGGTGATCTCGCGTCTATTAACGGTATACATCAATGACCGGTAATCAGACGATGGACTACTATGTTCGACCTTGACACCTCTATTCACATAGTAGGACATGTACTCGTAGCGCTTTGTGTAGAAGACTTTCCAAATTGGTGGCATTCCACATATGCTACCACCTTGATTGTGCCATTGTTCATGATATTTCAGCTCTCGTGACTTGATTCTAGTGTATGTCAGATATCTTCAGCCATTATGGAGATCTTGATCCATTGTATATCTTCATATTTCATGGGGATCTTGATCCTTTGTATATCTTCATCGTGGAGATTCTGATCTATTATATATTATACGTGGCGATGACCACACATGTCACATTTTGTATATAATGCCTATTCATGGCCATTGTACTCTTATGTATCTAGGACTGCTATATGTATTTGCAGTCATATGCAGAGATTGATTATTGTACTATACTGATGGATAGCTGGTTCTTCCACCTGGTTCTTCATCACTCCACTTCTAGGATGGATTTATAATGTATTTCAGCCATCATGTTACCCCTCTGACCTCACACATTAACGGGCATCTGTTACAGCTGATTTTACCACACATGGTTGATCACACTTTTATTTCCTTCCCTATCACTTTGCAGACTCTTTGGACCCCATGGACCATTATTATACCTTTGATGTTTCCAAGATCATCCCTAAAAACACCTATCATTTGTTGTACATGACTTTTAATCCCTTTCTCGTGTATATATGTGGATATTACCTCTAACCCCGCATACATCAGGATGTGTGCATAAGTCCAAATACTTTTGGAGTTTTCCTTGATGTGGATCTAAGTCACTTGTCTCTTGGCCTTCCATATGCCTCAAGATCGCTTGGATTTGACCTTCCATTACCCCATTGAAGCACTATATAAGGAACCCCTTGGATACATTGAAGGGGGGGAATTGAAGAGCAAGAAAACTATAGTCCATTGTTGCCATAGCTTGCTTATACTTGAGTTTGCATCCCTTTGTCTCTTGGAGCACTTTGTGTTCTTCCTAATATTTCCTTTGCTTTTGAGCTTGCTATCGATAGATGGAGGATTGAGGTGGTGGAGGCCCAGGTGGAGGACTCGGTTTCTCCAGTTCGCAGACGTGCCGACAGAGGTTGACACTTATGTAATCTCTGATTTTATTAATAGAAATAATTTTTCCCGTCCAATGATGTGCATTTAAATGAATATTGAATCCATGGATGTGTTTAATTGCTTATGCATTATTGATTATATATGCAAGATTAGGCCTAACACTATATTGTATAGCATGCTTGTCTTGTTTATTGTTGTTGAGAGTGAATTGCTAACGCAAGCGGGATTGGAAAAAGCTCAACGGGGATCTACTTCAACCGTCCGGAATAAGGTATGATTCGAGATCCTTTAGTGTTAGATGTTTTTATTTCTCTTGGATATTGGGAAGGGATTGATTTCTGCGGTTTCTCTGTCTGTTGTGGTACACCCCAAGCCATAGGAAGTTTTCTCCGTAACATATCCCATCTTGGGTGAACCACGTTATATTTATGTCTCTCTTGTAATTTGTTTTAATATTTACATCTTGTTTATTGTTTATTATTTATTGTTATTGCATTGCAATATTTTTTTCTAACAAGCACAAGGTATACACACAAGGAATGTCCTATCCCAAGATCACCAACAACTGTAACTGCCACCTCTCTGCCTTAATACAACAATCTCACAAACTCATATAACCAATATGGACCACATCACTTACACAACTTCTTTGTTCCACATAAATTCATTCAATTGCTCTCAAACTCATATAACCCATATGGACTACCTCCTATATGCATATGCACTTTCTTTGATGTGCTTCTATTTTTCACTCCTATTTCATCATGGGTATCAATATAACTTATTTCATATTTCTTTCTTGATTTGGTGGTCTGCAATTTGTTAGTGATATTAAGGATTTAAAATCTAATACAATATTCAAGTCTGGTCTCTAAGAGAAGAGGTAAGAAATTAAAGAGATTCACTTTCAGTTGTGATAAGGAATCTTATTTCTGTTGTTTTTCATAATGATCTTGAGGAATTTGATTATTTCACACCATGTATAAAAAAGAGGACTCAATTTCCTTAGGATTTTGAAATTGAATAATTGATTTTCAAAATGCATAATTTAATTGCTTAATTCCTACTTCCTCTTAAATATATATCCTATGTTTGATGTGGCTGCAACAGGGTTTGTTGTAGCACATTCTCACTAATTTCCAATAAGCAAAAAGTCTTTTGTTAGTTATTCAATACATCAACATTAACGAGGAGCTTAGTTTACCAGTAGATTCATGCTCATCTAATGTGATTGTATAATTAAGGCTAGTAGGAGGACAAAGTAATGGAATTTTTTTCTTATTCTAGGATTGATACCTTTTTTGAATGCATGTTTCACTTCCATATTAATGTTTGGAGGAAAATTGTATTCAATTTTCCTCCAAACACAATAGAATCAACAATTGGGTGGGACAAGGTACTTTATTAACACTGTATTGATTCAGAAAAATACTTCAATAATATTATAGATGTACTAAATGAGAATCAAACCTAAGTTTGTAATTTTATTTTTGGATAGGGTATTTTATTAACACTCATTAGAGTATGTATTGCAAGGCATTTTATTTTATGAGTGGGGTAAGGACAAAATCACTCTCATACGAGTTTATATGAGATTTGTTTTTATTCCATTTCCAAAGTTGTAATGCAGAACCACATGGAAGGAGACTCAAATTAAGTGGATAAATGTGCAAGGCAAGGATAAAATCACTTTACTCCCTGGTTAGTCCTTAAATGTGAACTTTTCCTATAACTATAGACAACTAAGTTCCTTAGGTAACTTTTTGGAGTGACACTCACATCTATTATTTCATCTATGAAACAAAGGATTAGTTAATTGGGGACAACTTTGATACTAAATACTTGCATCGTACAATCTATTCATTTGAAGAAATCATGTGGAGCAAGACCAAAACACAATGACAATGACAATTGAAGCAAGATTCAAAAGAGTATCTAGTAAACCTTGGAGATTTGTACTTAAGGGCGGGAATGTCTACTAAACATATGTCATCCTCTATCCAATAGGAACACCGACATGATATATCACATTGGTATCCCCTATCAATGGAGAAGCTAGAATATCCCTCAAATCTCATGACCAACCAAATCTTATGACATGTGGAAAAGCAAGATAATAATACTCAAAAAGTGTTGGTCTTGTTTTCCCTTGTGGGAGGAGCAATGTGGATATTGTAAGCCTCTGAACTAGTTAAAAACACTTAAATCTTCTTTTTGTAAGGCAAGGAAAGGAAACAAAAAAGAGAACAACTTGCATAACAAAAGATATTTTTGTTCATTGAGGGAGAGGTTCTTAGTTGGGGAGAGTAATATTTTAATCTTGGATAAATGGAGGGAGCTTGCTTTTGGAATGTAAAAGAAATTTTTGGAAGTTTTCAAAGTTTAAAATTTTTACTTTCAACCATCAAAACTTGAAACATAAACCAATAACCAAGAAAAACTATCCCATTTTACTAATTTAGGTTTGGATAATGAAAATACATTGAACCAACTAGAAAAAATAGGGAGTGGGATTGCAAACGTAAGGGGTGAGAAAGAAGTCTATTTATTGGTAAGAGAATAATCGAAAACAATCCTAGATGCATTGCATTCAGGGATTTTGGTCAATCAAGTGTGAGAACAAAGGTACCATTAGGGCAAATGGTGCCATGAAGAAAATATACAGCTTGGTCCCTTGTTGACAAGATCACAGTCGATCCCAAAAATCTTGTAAGGGGCCTCAAACTTTGGTCTATATGTATTCTATCAGAAAAGGATGAAACAAAACAAGGCTTCTCTATTACTGATAAAGAAATTGAATATAAACTAAAGGAAATTAAAGGTTTTGGCATCGATTTCATGTTGCATTAGAACCCTGGGGCATGATTACCCCTTATAATTGGTATGAACTCACTCTTGTAATCAAGGTTTACCATTAACCGCTTGCTAACTCATTTTTTTAACAAAAAATGACAAGGTTTTTAACTGAAGGAATTTAACTTACCATGGTTCCACAAAGGAAACACCATTGTTCACTCTCCTCCACAAGGAATCACTCTATCCAATAATGCAATAGACAAAAATATAATGCATGCACAGTCAATTCTCCACCATGGAAGCAAGGAAAAACGAATCAAGGGATTGGGGGTCGGCAACATAGTTGAAAATGATAGCAAGGTTTGTAACAAAAAATTATTTATGTTGTTTTTATTTTCATTTTATTGTATTTGTTTTAGTTTTATTTTTTATATATTTTTTGTTTCAATTTATTATTTGTTTTTATGTATGAAATCATTTAAAGATGGACCTTTCCTTTCAACCCTAAACTATGATATGGACCTTAAGAACCACCTTGTCACATATATCCTTGAAATGGTGATCATCTCTCTCTCATAGGATAAATATTTAGTATCCTGTGTATGTGTGAAGATATATGCAGTTACCTTACATGACCTATGAGTCCCTCAAGCAATTTATATAGCTTTAAACCATAAACCATGTCACTGTGAGAACCATCTTTGTTGTCACATTTAACATTTGTGTTTATGTAATATTGTGCAAAATAACGTTAAATAGCATGGAAAACAACAATTAATTATAAATGGGACATTTTTGTATGGTTAGTGAAGTGTCCCCAACCATTTTTCTTCCCCAAGGCTTTGAACTTCCTCTTTGTTTTTTCTACCATTAGCGGAAATTTCAACTCAAAATGGACCTTTTAACTCTAATTCAAATTCCATGACATCATGTATTAGCCAATGAAATTGCTTTAAATTTGAAATACCATATAGGTCTTAAACACTTTTTTAATATAAATTTGGGGATAGGTATCATAAAAAACTACTTTTTTTGTTTGTATTTTCGACATATATCCATGTGTTTTTACTCAAATTTTGATCAAGAGAGCTCGTTGGATGAGGAATTAAATTCCACATCCAACGAGTACCCACTCGAAATACTTTTGACGGACCTCGCTACCCCAAAAACAAGAAATACCTGAAAAACATGATGATGTATTTCTTTTTTTGGGGGTAGCGGGGTCCGTCAAAAGTATGTAGAGTGGGTACTCGTTGGATGTGAAATTTAATTCCTCATCCAATGAGCTCTCCCGATCGAAATTTGAGTAAAAACACGGGGATATATGTCGAAAATACAAACAAAAAAATAGTTTTTTTCTTTTCTTCCTCCAAAATTAATAAATATTATTTTGTTATTTTAACTATTATTTTATTAACTTTTTTTAAGGAAGCCCATTTTGAGTTGAAATTGTGAGGCCCATTTTATACATTTGATGAGAAAACCTAATTTTTTTTAATACATGAGATAATACATTCATTCATATGACCTCTTAGTTAAAAAGTGAATGAGATAAATATTTCATTCTTACATTATATTTAAACTTTCAAGTGTTGTCTTTATGGAGGGATGAAGAATTTAACTATATTTATTATCAACCCATTCAACCTAGTCCTTTATATGAAAAGATCTTGGCTCAAGAAACCAAAAGTGGTCACCTTATTATAGTGGATCATGAAGTTCATTGAGCCAAAGGAATACAACTTCATGCTTGCCTACATTGGCCAAAGACATGAGAATTAACTAATAATTGTTTTGTTGGATCCCTAGAAATTAATGATGTGGGTAAATGATGTTTATTATCAATACAAATATTGAGCATGTCACTAGAAAGAAGTTGATGAAATGTTGTTTTTACATCCTCTACTAAATGTTTCTATAATTGAAATGAATTATTGTAGAATGGTGTTTCTATAATTGAAATGAATTACTGTAGAATGGGAGGTGGTTGTACAACAATGCCTTGACATGGTTTTATAGGGACACAAAGGAACATAGGGGTGTGTGACTAAATCTTTAGAGGAATTAATGGATATTTTTAAACTTGACGACATCGATATTAATTTTATAAGGGAAAATAACATTTGTGTTTCATCACAACTAGGACTAAGTACTAAGTATCAACCACGATCTCATACAATATCATATATGATCCCCTGACAAAAAATACACCTATAAGACCTATGTAGTGGCCTAGGGATCCTTGCATGGTACATTGCAATATGTGCCATGAAGAACATTTTTTATCCCATCAACCTAGCATTTAAAAAATGAACAATGCCCTGGGAAACGATAACCATACATGGTGTTTATATGAACCTCAAATTGATTATAATAACACACTCATAGGAAAAATATTCACTACGAATTTGGGACCCCACACGTGTATCTTGAGATATATAGAAAATTGTATGGACCAATACCATATATTTTTCATTACATCATTCCACCATATAATACTTGTAAGTACAAAACTATGTCGTTGCAATAGTATGTATGTTGGGTATTGCAACGATGTATATAAATGACAAAGATGATAAATTGCACAAGCTTTATCATTTATTTTGTGTCTTTGTTTTTTGCTCTCATCTATGTTTTTTTCTCCATATAGAATAATAAATTATTATTTAAATATGAAATCTTAGTGATCTAGCTCTTCCCATGACATGCATGCGCCTTGGCATCGTGACCCCTAACCTATAAACCCCACTTTTCCAAAATGCTCCAACGAAGATACTTTAGGAACGACGAACATATTAGCTAGTAGAAAGGTACATATAATATAGTAGAAAGTTGGTGACAACGTGAATTACAAATATGATGATGATGATGGTGTTGATGGTGAAGGAAATGATGATGTTGATGACAGATGACGATGAAGGTCAATTTGATGATGACAAACAAAAATAAATGATCATGATGATGTTGAAAATGATTATAAACATGGAGGTGGGTCATATGTCAAAAGTCCCATGTTTTCGAATAGATGTAATGAAGATGTTATGGCAACGATGAACATGTTCACTGAAACTTTGTCACTGCAATAGTACATATGTTTGGGTATTGCAGCAACATACATAAATGACAAAGATGATAAATTTCACAAGCTTCATCATTTATTTGTTATCTTTGTTTTTTTCTCTCATATATTTTTTTTGCTCCATATAGAATACTAAATCATTATTTAAAATGAAATTCCACCTAGGATCCTTATTCTTCCCATGAAAGGCCTGTTCCTTGGCATCGTGACCCCTTACCCCTAAACCAAATGGGAAAAGACAAACATGGCCATAAAAACTTCATTGATTAATGGTATAAAGATAATTTAGCTTCTCTTGGTTTCAAGATTAATTTATTCTCTAGTGAACAAGACCAACCACATGAAGGTGGAAACTCATATGCCCCCCCTCCCTCACATCACTCTCAATTCCCAGGCTAGTAGGGCCACTATTTCCATTTTGACATAAAAAAGCATGTAACATAGGATATAAGAAATGACATAAAACTTAAAAATAAGTAATCAACCCACATAAGTAAAACATTGAAAGAGAATAATTAATGCATAGTTACATACCTCACACATTTCAACATTTCAATATCATTAATCTTATTCATCTTCATCCAACTCGACATGTGTATCATCCGGTTCATAAATGGTGTTGAAAGGACTAATGATATCAACATCATCACCAGTTTCATTTTCAATCAAGATATATTCATTGAAATCATCATCATGATCAAGAACTACATGTCTCCTACATTTAGTTTAACTACTTCAAGTTATTCATCTGACACAGTTGCTACATCATGCTCCTTTGCATCATATTATTTTTAAGTATTGTCTTCTTCCTCTACATTTTACTTTAACGGCCTTCCTCTTGGATCATATCTAACAATGAATGACCAACCCCTTTTACCTAGAACCTCTGAGTAAAAGACTTGTTTGCATTGGCTTGGAAGAACAAAATGAGCATCTTCTCTTACTGGCTCAAACACCATTGTATTAATCATGGTAAATCCGTTAGCATGCAGAATAACAATTATATAGGGATAAATTTCATGCATTCATAGCCTATACCATTTGACGTTGAACATAACTAATTTGAAGGAATTAAAGTCACACTCAAGTATATCATGCAAATACCCATAGTATCTATGTTCAACTACTTGGGGATGTATGTCGCTCCTAAAGGAAACAATAGTGACCTAGAATACTGTAGATATGCTAGTATAATAAGTTTTCATCTTATCATCCAAATTTTTTACATGAAATTTACAGCCATTGAACCACATAGTGTTGTGGTGTTTCAACTGCAATATGCCAAATATGTAAAGAATTGTCATGAATTAAAAATAATATATATATATATATACCTTAGAAAGTATGTAATAAAAACACACATGCATTCACATTAATATAATATAAAATAACTAAATAGATTAGGTGCATATGCTTGCATGTTTATCTTTCAAACCATATGTTAAATCAATCTACCTCTGCATAATATTGTGATATTTATTACGATGAGATTCTATAACCAATGTAGACACCCATTCCCTTGTTAACATCCTACCATCATGTTATATACATCTTTCAATCCTTACACTCATCTAATCAAGGTTGTTTGCAATGTATAAATGTGATTCACTAATAAATATTAGTTACCATGGTAAATACTAATAACTGATGAAAGAATAAAGAATAAATAAGTATTAGATACACACACACAAAATGTATTTTAAATCTCCACAATTTAATTACCTCTCATTTTTCTCATTCTACCTTTCCCCAATAGGTGCTCCCCTTCAAAAAATTTGATGTAGTTCACACCCCAAATATGATCCGCATGCATAATTTCTACCAATTTAGGAAGATACTGACTAATATACACCATGTATTGATATACCATATATCGATCCTGTAACATCCCCGACCCTTCGACCAGCGAAGAGGACGCTACCATACACCAAACATCTGGGCAACTAGCCCCATGAACATGTACATACATATAAAAAACCCAAATGCTTAAACATACTACATACTAAGATGCATAATCATACATATACTCAGTGGAAGCAAAACATACAATTCAGCATTCAACATGTCCATCATCATAACTCATTACAGAAAAATATGATTGTAAAACATATTTAGTCAAGAATACTTATCTTATAAGAACTGTCCCGCAACCAGCTACGTCCCTGCAATGTTCCACCCAACCATAGGTTAGCATGCTCCTTAATCTCTCAGCAACGCTGCCACCCCCGACCTGGGCATGATTCCCCAAGGAATAAGGAACTAGCAGGTTTACACATAGCCAAGGATAACAAAACAGCCAAGCCAACACAGTTGGGTTTATCAGGCCATCCGGGAGCTAGGAAAGGCTAAATGTTAAGCTAGTTGTTATAGCGGATTTCACAACTCTAGGTGAATCACACTTTGTATGGCCTTCCCCTATCCCGCTGCAGACTCATTAGACCCTATGGACCACTTTTTGTCCTTTGATGTTTCCTTGATCATCCCCACAAACATATGAAAAATAACATACGCGGATTTTAAACCTATAACCGCGTACATACGCGGATTTAACCCATATAACCGCGTACATCGGGATGTGTGCATAATCCAAATCCTTTTGGAGTTTTCCTTGACATGGATCCGACTCATTTGACTCCTGGCCTTCCCTATGCCTTGAGATCGCTCGGATTCAACCTTTCATTATCCCTTTGAAAGCTATATAAGGAACCCCTTGGTACATTGAAGGCATAAGAGAGAATTGAGAGCAAAGAAACTATAGTCCATTGTTGTCGGAACTTATGCTTGAGTCTGCATCCCTTTGTCCCTTGGAGCACTTTTGTGTTCTTCCCAAGCTTGTCTTTTTCTTGTGAGCTTGCTATCGAAAGATGGAGGATTGAAGTGGTGGAGGCCCAAGTGGGGGATTCAGTTTCTCCGGTTCGCAGACGTGCCGTCAGAGGTTGTATCTATCTTGTAATCTCTGATTTATATTAATAGAAATATCTTTTCCTATCCAATGATGTGTATTTGAATGAATATTTTATCCATGGGATTATGTCAAATGCTTTTACATTATTGATTATATATGCTAGAATAGATCTAACACCATGATATATAGAATGCTTGTATTGTTTACTTGTTTTTGAGGAAGTAATATAGCAATTCAAGCTAAAGATTGGAAAGCTCAACAGGGATCTACTTCAACCATCCAGAATAAGGTACGAGGTCTGATCCTTTAGTGTTAGACATCTAATTTCTATTGCATATTGGGAAAGATTGATTTTTGGAGTCAAGGTGTCTGTTGTGGTACCCCAAGCCATAGGAATTTCTCTCCATAACAGAATTGGTGACTCTGCTGGGGAGTTCCTAGTAGTTGTCTTTTGGGGGTTCATTTCTCGGCATTCAATGTATTTGAATTGCTCTTTCTCTCTTGTTTCTGTGTCGGGTCTGGGGGCATGTATGCCTGGTAGAGTCTGATTGGTGTGAAGTTTGTCTCAGCCTGTCTGTTTGCCTTGGTTTTATGCACTTTTTCTTCCTGTACGCGGGTTTTTGACTTACAGTCACGTATACACGCGGTTTCCTCTACGATTTCCGTGTATACACGCAGGTTTACTGCGAACAGTCGTGTATACCCTTGATTTTGTCTTTTTGGGGAAGATAATTGGTTACTAGGTGAATTATGTTAGTTGATGAGTCTCCTTTGGCACTGCCTGAGTCTGTTTAGACCTCTGTTTCTGACCAGAAACGTTTTTTTTTAGCCTAATTTTTTTTTTTTAGGAAAGTTCTTGTCATGGCATTTTCGATTTTTTGTTTGAGATTAGTGCATTAGAGTTCTTTTACCTTAATGCTTTGCTTGAATGTTGTCTATGTGTGCTTGCAGAGTCTAGGGGTCGTAGAATCATTCTTTTGCTTTTTGCATCTCTTTTATTTTCAAAAAATTCAAAAACATTTGCTTATCATCATGCATTGCATTTTGCACTTTGCATTGTACTTGCACTAGATCTAGATTTGCTTTGGAGTACTAGTTAGGACTTCATATAGGAAAATTTGCATTCATCATTTGAAGAAGAATTGTGCATTTCACGTAGTAGCATACCCTGTTTTCATGGACACAATGCATTTGCATTGATTGTTAGGTGTGCATTTTACTTCTTGTTGCGTCATAACACCATTAGTTGCACGACCATATCCTATTTTTGAGTAATAAATCCAACTAAAATCAACGCTAAATAAAATGAATTACACTCTTTTCTTTTCTAGGGTGCACCAACAACCTTAGGTTTTAGGATATTGGAATAGTTCCTTGTAAGTTAATTCTCCAAGATCACTAAACAACAACATCTAGGTGTCTGTCCAGGTGAGTGTGTGAAATCCTTGGTATAACCATTGTTCTCAGGATCCTCCTATAAAACGGGAGTTAAGGACAAGGCAGTGTGAGTGGTTATTGATTGGGATGACCCCTAGTCATAACTGAGTAGCACTGGAGATATTTCTAGGATTGTATTTGTATCTGGGGGCTCTTTTGAGAGTTTCGGGCTTTGCTACCCTACCCATACGGTCAATCCTGCCTACGACTGTCCGCCTGAGCATTGATTATATTAAGGTGACCTTAGATGCCTTACCTAGGATATCGAGGGGGTACTTGTAGAGGTTATTCAGCAGGTGTCCCAGCCAGGTTGGGGTCGGACAGCACAGTCGCTTTACGCGTTGAAGCTGAGGGCCACAATAATTGGTTACGTACCTCCGCTTGTTGTGTATGGGAGTCTCAAGACTCTCCTAGGTGAGACATACCTGCTTCATTCAGGAGCTCACTTATCCAGCCCTTGTTTGCTTGCATTTGGCTTTATATTTTATTAGTGATTGCTCTGTGCACGCTAGTTGGCCTAGGGTTTACGTAAATAGAGAGTCTTTGCTATTTTTTGAGTCATTGTGGAGTCGAGTGCGGTTCCGCGCCGTTCTCGTCGTTTAGCAGGACTTCCGCCTTCTACTTCTCCTTCTCCTTTGGGAGAGAGACCTATACAGTCTAGGCGGACTATGTCACACATTGATTCACACACCATGGGAGACCATTCAGAGGATATTCCTGAACCACCTCCTCCCATTCGTGTAGACGATGGGGAATTTACTCCTACTTATGAACCTTCACCCAACTTAGCTGAGTTTGGTCTTGTGATTTCTGAGATAGGAGCCGTACATGATAGACCTACTCACTCTAGGGCTGATTCCTCTTTGATGCATTACCGGTATGGCATGCCAGAGGACGCCGAGACTCATTTTGAACCCGCCACTACTAGCTATGGTAGTTATGGTATGGCTGGTTTTCCTATGCATGATTTGACATTTCATGTCGAATCCGACTTTGAGCCTAGCACTATGCCTGGGGGCACTCTCATTCCTTACCATGCGGAGAGGTTTGGGAGCACTAGTCACATTGCACCTTTCGTCCCAATGGTGGAAGCTACATCTTATATCCCTCCTAGGTCTAGAGTTAGCGATCCAATTAGGATAGCAGACCTGAGACTAGTGACAATAGGTGGTAGTACATATCTTATTACTTATATTCCTTCATCCTCAGCCCCTAGTTCTTCAAATGTGCATCCTCCACCTTATTCACGTGGTCCTTTGAGTCGGCACATGGCTACGAGTCAGGTCCGTACTGCGGTTACTAAACTGATCGTGTCTCAAGTTTACATACCGCCCGTTGCTTTGGGAGACTATGTTCATGCTTCTAGAGGTCAGATTACTACTTCCGTGGCATATATCCCTACTTCCGGTATGTATATTCCTACTTCCGGAGCGTATCTTCCTACCTACGGAGTGTCTCATGGGGCATCGCATGCGATGACCTATGGACCCTATTATGGGACGCAGTATGGACAGGTTTCTTCACCTTATGGAGGCAGGTATTCACAACCTGCTTACTCTCCTAATTATGGATTTTTAGCTCCTACTAGTCAAGGTCCACCATACTATGGTACTTCCACGCCACCCTATATGGGTCAGACAGGAGGAGGACACTATGGCCAAGGCCATGGTGGTAATCAACCCTATATGAACCAGGGAGCGGTCCATAGACCTCATCATCCTAGGCTCCCTTTCCTCGCGACGCTTAATCTTCCTGACTTATCGAGACTTACGAACGATCCTGTGGCTCATGACCTGGCTTGGCCGGCTGTCCCTACCAAGCTTCCATCGGACATACCTAAGTTTGAAGGAAAACCAGGAGAGGATCCGAGCGAACACGTTACTACGTTTCACCTATGGTGCTCTTCGAATTCATTACATCAGGACTCAGTCTGTTTGAGACTATTTCAATGCACCCTCACAGGGCCTGCTGCGAAATGGTATATAGAGTTACCTAGGGGTGCTTTCACGGTGTTAGACAACCTTGTGATGACTTTTCTTAATCACTTCCAGCTACCAGTGCGCTATGACGTTGGTACTGAACTCTTGTCGACATTTCGGCAAGTAAAGCCACCCATATTTTTGATCATATTCAAGAGTGGTGTAGACGAAAGAGATTAATTAAAGCCTTTATACCGCCGGAGTTCCTCCTTGAGTGGTTCCTCAAATCGTTATTACCATATATAGTGAAGGATGTTTCCACATCCAGAGTGCAGAATGAGGAACAAGCAATTTTTAGGGTGCAGGAACTGGACTTGATCTATGCTCAGTCCGGTTTGTTGTATGAGATTATTCCCAACGCTCCTCGTTCCAGTTTCAATCCCAAAGTCAAACCTAGACCACATGCCGATGGCATTGTGGGTTGTGCAAGTTCGAAACCTGCAGATTCGGTTGCAAAACAAGTTGGTCAGTTGTTAATCAACCAATCTGCTTCGGGACAAGCTACGGCTTCGTCTCAACCCACCCAAACGGCGAATGTACTTTCTGTGCAATCGTCGGACCAGAAGGGTAACCAGCAGCCTGGACGGAATAGAAAAAAGGGTAAAAATAACAATCGAAAGGGTGGGAATAAGAATGAGAATGCTAACAATAATGACAAGAACGGTAGAAATGCTGGGGGGGACAAGCAAGCTAAACGTAAGGTTAAGTTCCCTTGCAAGTTATGTAAGGACGATCACCTCACTTAATTGTGCCCTCATATTGACGAAGCTTTGACATTCTTAGCACAAGGCCCAGCTGTGTTAACGAACCCTTTACCGCATAACCAGAATATGAACTTGAAGTCCCATGACTAGTCTAGTGAGAATGATCCACCAGAGACTAGTGCTCGTGGGTGCATTAACATGGTCCATGCTACAAAAGTTGTGACTCGTGCGAAAGATTATAGTTCGTCACAACCCAGCCCAGGCAAAGAGCCTGATCCACCAAGGTCTCCTTTGCACATTGAGAAACCTGCGGATAAACCTGAGGCTGCACCTCGCATTCCTAAGGGAGTCCTTAAGCGTTCGGGGCATAATGCAAATGCCTGAGCTGCCCAAAATTATTCAGTTGTCGAGGGTTTGGGCCACACTCCTTGTGCGGTGTCTGCATTGGAAGTTCTTCAGAGTTGTCCTTCTCAAAGTAAGGCATTGCTTTCTGCCCTTGGTGTGAACGGAGATGATTCTTCCTCGGTGATCAAATTTGAAACCGCAAGACTGCAGCCTCGCTTGCCCTACTATGCATCTCTTTTGGTGCACGTAGAATGTCTTAATATGATCGTCAAGCGTACTATGATTGACGAGGGCACTGCGACTTCTGTGATGTCTTTGTCCTGTTGGAAGGGTCTGGGTTCTCCTGAGCTGTCTAAATCAGCGACTATGTTAACTGCGTTTGATGGGAGATATTTTAGGCCGCACGGTATCCTTCCTTCCCTTAAAGTCCGTTTGGGGGGGAAGACCGTTGCAATAGAGGTTGAGGTGGTTGATGCGCCCCTTGACTACAATCTCTTGCTGGGTAGGAACTTGATGTATAGTATGCAAGCCATTGCTTCTTCCTTGTTCCGCTTTGTATGCTTTCCACATAACGGGAAGATTGTAACAATTGATCAAATGGCATTCAAGAATTCGTCTGTTACTGCATCTTCAGGAGCTTAGATACCGATCGTTGACCACTCCCAGCCGGCAACTGGGAGTGTGGGTGTAGGCATGTATCCATCCCTCATGGGAAGCTTTAGTTGTCCTGCACCGATCCTCATGATAGGATCCTGTTCCGATGAGGCTTCGACATCTACGACCTCGGTGTCTTTTTGCACGACCCATATGGAAGATCCTTGGATTCTTCCTACACTGAGTACTTTGAGTGAGCTTGTCGCGACGAGCGTGTTGTTGCCTGCAGCTATGATAGCTTATCAAGCTAATCTCAAGAGTGTTACAGAGCCTTGTTCTTCCTCTTCATGGATGGAGGAGGAATACCCCTATGTGCTGCCGACATGGGCAGTACAGTCTTCTCACACCCACGACTACCTTGATACGGTTTTCCCTTCAGATGAAGCGATTATCGAGGCTATGTCAAGAGTTGAGCCACCATGGGAGGACCTTCATCATAGATCGTACTTTCTTCCAACGCTTGACTGTTTGGAGCATGAGGATTATAGGGAGATTCTTAGTCAAAAAGTTGGTAGTCCTATGGTTCCATTAAGCTCTCCTGGTCCGATGGCTAATGGAAACATGGTGAACATATCGGCAACGATTCCTATCAACATTTCTCGCAATCCTGGCACAATAGAGAATGTCTATATTGGGGCGGAATGTTCCCATGCTGAGATTCTTGAATATACCAAGCTATTCAAGGAATTCCGTGATATTTTTGCTTGGTCTTATGACGAGATGCCAGGTATTGACCCTCGAATTGTCGAACATGAGATTAATACTTACCCCAATGCTAAGCCTGTTCGACAACGTTTACGCGCCATGAATCCTAGGAAAGCACCTGCCATTAAGGCAGAGATAGAGAAGCTGTTGAAAGCCGGTTTCATCTATCCCGTTCCCTTGACAGAGTGGGTTTCAAACCCCGTTCCGGTGGATAAGAAGCAGGGAGCTATCCGCATATGCACTGATTTCCGTGATTTGTATCGTGCCTGTCCTAAGGATAACTTCCCCACACCATTTATTGATCAGATTTTGGATGAGTGTGCGGGTAGCGAGGTGTTCTCCTTCATGGACGACTTTTTCGGGTATAATCAAATCCAGATTAAACTTGAGGACCAACATAAGACCGCATTTATTTGTCCTTGGGGAACATTTGCATATCAGAAAATGCCTTTCAGCCTTAAAAACACCGGAGCTACGTTCCAGCGAGCGATGACCAATGATCTTCCACAATCTCAAGTCTATTATTGAAGTATTTTTGGATGACCTCACTGCTCATTCTCGTATGAGAATGCGTCATCCCTATCACTTGAGGTTGGTATTCGAAATATGTCGGCACTATTCAGTTAGATTAAATCCTCATAAGTGCATCTTTTGCGTGAAGTTAGGTCGTTTGTTAGGATTCATCGTTTCGAAAGAGGGTATAAGAGTCGACCCTTTGAAGGTAGACACAATACTTCAGTTGTCTCCCCCAAAGAATATTCGTCATATTCAGTGTTTGCAAGGCATGGCAAACTTCTTACGAAGATTTGTTTTCAATTTTGCCAATTTGACTAGAGGCTTCATGCGTCTCTTGAAGAAGGATACTCCCTTTGAGTGGGATGAGCGAGCCCAGGAGTCCTTTGATGCACTTAAGCGAGCCCTAGCATCGGCCCCAGTGATTAGTCCTCCAGATTATAGCCATGATTTTCTATTATATGTTGCCGCGTCCATAGAGACGATTGGTATGGTTTTGGTTCAAGAGGATGAGGAGCTCCAAGAGCATGTCATATATTATCTTAGCCGAAACCTTATTGACACAGAGATTCGTTATTCTCATGTCGAGAAGCTTGCTTTAGCTACCGTACATGTGTTTCAGTGTTTGAGACATTATATTCTCCTTCACCAGACCTTGGTTGTGGCCCATGTCAATCCATTTCAGTTCGTCCTCACACGAAGGATGATTGGGGGAAAATATAATAAATGGATTGTCATTCTGCAAGAATTTGATCTCGAGTTTGTTTCGGCAAAATCGAAGAAATCTTTAATATTTGCAGAGCTTATATCGGATTTCCCGAGCGAGAACGAGGAGTTGGTTTGTGAAGATACGTTTGTCGATGAACACATCTTCTTAATCTCAACATTAGACCCATGGTATGGGGATATCATAGTATATCTACAAACACAGAGGACCCCTACTCACCTCTCACGAGATGAACGACAACGATTACATCACATCTATAATAACTACCTTATAGTGGACAATACCTTGTACCGCCATGGGGTAGATTCCATTTTACAACGTTGTTTAACTCATGAGGAGGCTGAGGTTGTGCTGAATGATTGCCAAGGAGGGGCGTGTGGTGGTCATTTATCTGGGCTTTCTACAGCTCAAAAGATTTTGAGAGCGGGTTATTTCTGGCCGTCGATCTTTAAAGATTGTGTTGATGCGGTCAAGAGGTGCCACCCTTGCCAGGTGTTCGCACGTAATATGTGCTCAAAACCTGACCCGTTACATCCCGTTATCACTGCCGGTCCCTTCACTAAGTGGGGGCTCAATTTTATGGATTGCAACCCAGCTTCAGCTGGGGGGCACCATCATATTATAGTGGCTATTGATTACTTCACGAAATGGGTTGAGGCTATGCCTACAGTAAAATCCGACGGTGAGACAGCCACTCACTTTATATTCAACCAAATTATTACTCGGTTCGGGATTCCAAAAGAGCTTGTCACTGACCATGGCTCGCACTTTCAAAACCGTATGATGGAAGAGTTGGAATCCAAGTTAGGGTATAAGCAAGGGCACTCATCTTCTTATTACCCTTAGGTAAATGGACAGGTTGAGGCAGTGAATAAATCACTCAAATCCATTCTCCAACGAACCATCGCACAAAGCAAGACGAATTGGCACATTATGTTATATCCTGCTTTGGGGGCATATCGAACCGTGGTTAAGACTGCCACTGGTTTTTCTCCATATCAGCTTGTACATGGAGTGGAGTCGATATTTACAGTTGAATGCGAGATTCCTTCGTTGAAGCTAGCTCTGGAACTCTTACCAGACACTTCACCTTTGGAGGAGCGTTTGGTTCACCTTGAGCAACTTGATGAGCAGCGTCGGGATGCCTTGGTGGCTCTAGGGGTTAATAAACGTCGCGTTAAGGTCCAGTACGATAAGTCTGTCCATCCAAGAGTGTTTAGTGAAGGAGACTTGGTCCTTTTGTGGGATCAACCGAAAGAACCCTTGGGGGCAGGGAAGTTTAATCCTATGTGGCGTGGTCCTTACGTGGTCAAACGTATGTTAGAGAAGGGTGCCTATGAGTTAGTGGATTACGAAGGGACAGCTTTGGCGGAGCCTAGAAATGGGCTCTATCTCAAAAAATACTATGCATGATCTTTAGCCAAGGCTGCTTGTTGTATATTATTGTACAACTTTGCATAGTTAGGTCTTTTTCTTATCGTGATCAGGTTTGTGATTAGTTTCCGTTTCTTTTGGCAGTTGTCAATGGAATCTTCCACCTACATAGGATTCGCGGATGGTGTAAACCGTCACACTCAACACTCAGCCTCTGCTGCTTGGGTGATTTATACTCCTATGGGTCAGGTACTGTCTTCAGGAGGTGTATGTCTACGGCCATCTTCCAACAATGTTGCTGAATATAGCACCATTATTGAGCTTCTACGGGATGTCATTTCACATGGTGTTCTATCTCTTGAGGTACGTCTTGATTCGGAGTTAGTAGTGTCACAGCTCAATGGTTTGTACCATGTTAGAGATCCGACGTTATTGAGAAGGTTCTTACGTGTGAGATTGTTAGAACGACAATTTGACAATATAACATATATACACATTCCAAGAAATAATAATCAAGTTGCTAACTCATATGCTAACTATGGGTTAGATTGGCATTTGTTTCATTCACAATAAATTAATCACAAACATTTTTTACACATGTAAATAAATAAAATCGATCACCATAAAAAAAATTAATATACATAAAAAATGTGGTAATACATAGTGTCATAATACAAAATTGGGGCTTTTAAAGCCACCATCATACAGTACATGGTCGTACAAAACATATACACTCCCAGGTGTCTAATCCTGTGGAGGAGGAGGAGGGTTGTGATCATGGAACGTCACTACGGCTCTAGCTAGCCGCCGGAATAAACACACCCATGCGCGTGGTACACCCACCACCTGCGGCTGCATGGCCTCAGGCAAGTCCTTGACTTGCGCCATGGGAACTCTATGAGTCAATCTCACAAAGTTGGTATGAATGCTTTGGAGGATTCGCTCCACATCCACACCCGTGATGTCATCTCCTCTTCCCCTCTATCTATGACGAGGGAAGCCCTCTAGTCGCCGTGGTCCCACATCTGCACATGAATGGTAGATGTCACTATGTATTGTCACCCAAAAACATGTCTTTTTGATTCCACATAATCAAGAAAACACAAAAAAATTAAATAACTAAAAAAATTTTAAAAAGAGTGAGGGTCGAGATTCGTTACCTATCTCACCATATGTCGATCATGGTGGCAATGGCATGTCTGGATCCCCCCGGAAATCTATCCCTGCATAGGGGTAGTCATCAATGGCAACGATCTACCGTCGCCACCATGGAAAGAAGTCAGTTGGATATGGGTTGGCCACCCTACCACCCCCTGTCTGCGCATAGCGTCTGCCCAACGTCGTTGGGTCGGATCTCGAACTCCATGGAGAGGAATGTCCACTCTAGGGCTCAATCCTGGAACATGCTCGAAGAAAAACGTGCTCAGAATGCTGCTGAACCTGAAGTTTCATACCCTTCCTGCCTTACACTCACTAAGTTGGTGTTTCATGTTGCTTAGTAGTGTGGTACTCCAGTCATAGATGGTGGGTCTCATACACTCCACTGCGTAGAACATCAGTGGCCGCGAGGCCTGATGGAGTGATGCTAAGCCTGTTATCCTACCCAGCATCAGTAATATGGCCTTTAGGCCCAGCACCTGTATAGCATTGAAGGGGACTTGACTCCCCACCTTCTCAGTATCTGGGTAGCAGTACACGGCTATGTACTCGTCGATAGTAAGCCCACCTCCTGGCCCACCTCGGGAACGAAGGTTCACCACCTCCCCTCGTCTAGAAAGACCAGTGATAAAGTATATGTCCTCCGCCTCTATGGTGAGGGACATCCCATCAATACGGAAGGACTCTGAGTCTGGATCCCAATAGTCTACCAGCATCTGTAGCAGTCTTGGTTTGGCCCTCAAACCACCAAGACACCAAAATTTGTAGAGTCCGCATGCACGTAAAGCTTGTTGAGCCATTAAGTCAGCCCTTACTGCTTCCTCTACTTCACCATGCTCACGCTCTCTCCACTCTAGCACCATCCTGTAAGAAAAATTGGAAATTTTCCCATTAGTTTAGTGTAAAACCTTATGCGCAGCCTCATACGAGATTATTTTGCAAACAGTCGCGTATGTCCGTGGGTTTGAGGCCCTTTTCCACGTATAGCCAGCCCTATACGTGGAAAAACCCTCGATATCCGCGTGGGCCGCAGCGCACAATTTGGGATGGCTTAAAAACCTCATTTAACCATGAAAATCTATGAAAATTATATCAAAATGCAAGAGGAGAGCATGAGTAAATACCTGGAAGAAACAGTTGTGAATTCCGCCGGCTGGATCTCATGGAATTTACAGTTGAAAATCAGAGCTCAAATGGGTAAAAGTTTCAAATGATTTATATTTTTTACTATTTATAGAAAAAATTTCAAATATTTGAAAATTTTTACCCCCTTTCCTATAGTTTCGACATTTTCTAACCATTTTTGACATAATTTGTGATGTAGAAGACCTTTTGCAGTGCCGTTTGAGCCTTTGGAATGACCCGTTCGTGCCGGTCTTAGGTATCATGTCTAAACTGGCATATAGGTTAGGTTCACCACCATTTGCATTTTGCATGACCTTATGACCATATCACCATGTCCTTAGGTACGAACCCACTCTATTATGTCACAGAACCTTCTTGCTGCTTTAGAAGTGGCATGATATGAGTGGTAGAGCTTCACCTTACATGGGTACCCTAGTTAGTGCCTTATTTGAATTTGGTGCCCATGCCAACGTTTTCTCCTTTAGGGTGTGGGAGTCCGTTGTATAGTACTTCCATGACATTTCGTAAGAGCCTCATACTCCTCTTGATCTTATGCTGGCCTGTTTCCCTCAGGACTCCCTCATGTCAAGTTGTGAATGCATTATCATGAGCTTTGCCTGCCTTATTGAGCTTTATGTCGGCTCCCCTGACATTGCGTTTCAGCCTTATAGCCCGAGCTTGTCTCATGTCTAGCCATGCAGAGCCATTTTTATATCCTTCGCAGCTTGATTTCCCTTTTTACCGGGAGGGGATTTTCCCCCGAGTGTCGATATCCTACACATGTATCCTTGCATTGAGCATAGGCATGTTCCACTGCTTGGAACTAGTTTGTTTGCCCTTATGACACTCGTCTCCTCCTAGTTTGTAACTATAAAGCTAGTTTATTCTTTTTTCAAGATTTTCAAATAACTGAAAAAGTCCAAAAAAATCAAAAAATCAAAAAGCCGGACAAGGAAAGATGTTATCTTTGGTAGTTGTCAAGTCATGTCACCTTCGAACAGAGCATTGTATATCACATCTATTGGTTGGGTTATAGTTTGACTTTAGGAGTTGTACTCGTTTATCTGAGTTTATCTCCACCGATTGGTTAAGCTTCCAGTCCCTATGCAGCCTCTGTTGATGCCTCCTGTGTCACAGATATGTCCCAGTTTGTATATCGAGTCTATGCTACCTTCATTCAGTCACCATACGCCGTTATGCTCTTGTTTGAAGGAAGTTGAAACCTAAGTCGGCCATTCCTCAGTTATCTTGACTTTGCATGTCGGCTATTCCCGGTACAGTTACTGGTTCGTGCACCTTATGATCGAGTCCTTCCACATTATACAAATTTACTGAGTACCTCGTGTTGGATGATGGGGGATGCCTTAATGCCCTCCTTCCAGTGGATTTCATCCCATCGACTTCATATCATTTATTCTGGGATTGGAATCTAGAGTCATTTTGAGTGCCTTGAGACTTGCAGTCATCAGTGGCAGGTTCTCTCGCCATAGACAGTTTCTTGGGAATACAGCAATGTCCCCTGATAGATGGATCCTCTCAAGTGTTCGACCTCAACACATTTATTCACACTTGTTAGTTTGCACTCTAGTACCTTGATTCCCATTTTCATTATTGGTGGGTGATCTCGCGTCTGTTAACAGTATATATCAATGACCGGTAATCAGACGATGGACTACTATGTTCGACCTCGACACCTCTATTTGCATAGTAGGACATGTACTCGTAGCAGTTTATGTAGAAGAATTTACAGATTGGTGGCATCTCTTATATGCTACCTCCTTGATCGTGCCAGTGTTCATGAGATTTCAGCTCTCGTGACTTGATTCCAGTATATGTCAGACATTTCCAGCCACTATGGAGATCTTGATCTATTATATATCTTCAGCCATTTTGGAGATCATGGTCCTTTCTATATCTTCATCATGGATATTATGATCTATGTATATTGTACGTGGCGATGACCACATATGTGATATCATGTATTATGCCTATTCATGGCCATTGTACTCTTATGTATCTGGGACTGCTATATGTACTTGCAGTTATGTGTAGAGTTGTATTATTGTACTATGCTAATTGGGTGGATGGTCTTCCATTTGGGATCCTTCATCACTCCACTTCTGGGATGGACTTATAATGTATTTCGGCCATCGTATAACCCCTCTGATCTCATACATTAGGGGGTATCTGTTATAACGGATTTCACCACTCTATGTGAATCACACTTTGTATGGCCTTCCCCTGTCCCACTGCAGACTCATTAGACCCTATGGACCACTTTTTGTCCTTTGATGTTTCCTTGATCATCCCCACAAACATATGAAAAATGACATACGCAGATTTTAAACCTATAACCGCGTACATACGCATATTTTAAACCTATAACCGCGTACATACACGGATTTGACCCATATAACCGCGTACATCAGGATGTGTGCATAATCCAAATCCTTTTGGAGTTTTCCTTGACATGGATCCGACTCATTTGACTCCTGGCCTTCCCTATGCCTTGAGATCGCTCGGATTCAACCTTTCATTATCCCTTTGAAAGCTATATAAGGAACCCCTTGGTACATTGAAGGCATAAGAGAGAATTGAGAGCAAAGAAACTATAGTCCATTGTTGCCGAAACTTATGCTTGAGTCTGCATCCCTTTGTCCCTTGGAGCACTTTTGTGTTCTTCCCAAGCTTGCCTTTTGCTTGTAAGCTTGCTATCGAGAGATGGAGGATTGAAGTGGTGGAGGCCCAAGTGGGGGATTCAGTTTCTCCAGTTCGCAGACGTGTTATCAATGGTTGCATCTATCTTGTAATCTCTGATTTATATTAATAGAAATATCTTTTCCTATCCAATGATGTGTATTTGAATGAATATTTTATCCATGGGATTCTGTCAAATGCTTTTACATTATTGATTATATATGCTATAATAGATCTAACACCATGATATATAGAATGCTTGTATTGTTTACTTGTTGTTGAGGAAGTAATATAGCAATTCAAGCTGAAGATTGGAAAGCTCAATGGGGATCTACTTCAACCGTCCGGAATAAAGTATGAGGTCTGATCCTTTAGTGTTAGACATTTAATTTCTATTGCATATTTGGAAAGATTGATTTCTGGAGTCAAGCTGTCTATTGTGGTACCCCAAGCCATAGGAATTTCTCTCCATAACACTAGTGAGCTCATGCGTGAGGGAAGAAAACAGACTCCCAACCTATGCATGAGGGGAATTTTACACACACACCCCAAAATTCAGATGGAAAACACACCAGATACCCTTCGGTAGGGAACATGAATGACAGCCAAAACGACTCTCCTCTTGGCTATGTGGGCAAAACAAAACAATGGGAATCCCAATCAATGCGTGAGGAGAATGATCCCCCTCCTGCGTGAGGATGAGCGAGCCACAGTGTTAAACGGTGCATGGGTAAATGGAACGTCCCTGCGCATAAGGATGAACGCGGAACAATTTCCAGTGGGAGAGTGCCCCTGCAGTCGTGGTGAGAATGAAGTGATGGACGTAGTGGTCTTTTCTTACCCGCGTGAGGGTCAACCTGCTGGTGGAGTGTGCATGTGGGAAAGGACTGACAGTCCTGCCACACTCCACTCCCCAGCAATAACTGCCCCAACTAACAACAGAACATTTAAGGTGGTAGTTGGATAAGAAAAGGGAAGGTGAGCAAAACAAAAAGGGTGGTTGACAAGTGAAGGGGTTTAACAGTTGACACATGGCTTTTCCCCATAGAATCAAGGTTTGATAATTCCCCCTTCCCAATCCTTAGGAAAATCATGCCCTTTTCATTATGGTTGCAGTGAGTATAGCTGGTTGGGTCCATTTAATTAAAATGTATATTTACATGATGGCAAAACTTAATATGTGTTGTATACCACGATATACCATCGGCAATGATTCCATTCGTCGAAACATAACACAACCAAATCGATGGTGGGGATTTTGCCTTTAGCTCCACACCATGATTCATTACAATATATACATCATGTACCTTTAATGCAAATGGGGTCAAAACCGGGGTGTTACATTCCCCTCCCCCTTCAATAGCACTGTCCTCAGTGCTTTACAAAATTGGACAAAATGCTACACTGGTATCGCCTCAGTGTTCTGCAAAATTGAACAAAAATGGATGTGCCAATCGCATGGCATCCTCCAGCTCCCACATAGCCTCTTCAGGTCCGTAGTGCTCCCATTGCACCTTTACCTGACCTATGGCCCGGTTCCGGAGCATTGTGACCTTCCTGTAGAGGATGCGCATTGGCTCGGTTCGAACTCTCCCTCGGGTTCCACCTAAATCACATCCCAATTTATCACAAGGTTAGGATCATGTACATATCTCTTAAGCAAAGAAACATGAGAAACATTATGAGCTCTAGTGCTAGTAGGCAATGCAAGTCTATATGCAACTAGCCCTATTCTTTCAAGCACTTCAAACGGCCCACAATATCTTGGTGACAGCTTGGCACAACTTCCAAGCTTCAAGGAACTCTTCCTTGCCCTCACTCTGAGGTAAACATGATCCCCAACACTGAACTCTCTGTTCACCCTATGCTTATCTGCATAGTTTTTCTGTCTGTCCTGTGCTACTTTCAGATTCTGCCTTATCTTTACAACCTCTTGCTCCATTTCCTTGAGAAAATTTGGACCAAGCACAACCCGGTTCACTGGATTATCCCAATTCACTGTTGTCCTACACCTTCTTCCATACAAAGCTTCATACGGACTCATCCCAAAGGATACATGTTTTCCATTGTTATAAGCAAACTCTACCAAGTGCAAGTAATCTTCCCACTTGGTTGGTTTGTCCATCACATACATGTGAAGGATGTCTTCGAGCACCTGATTAACTCTCTCTGTCTGCCCATCTATCTGAGGATGGTATGCAGTACTGAAGTTTATCTTTGTACCCAAATCTGCAAACAACCCCTTCCAAAAATTGGAAGTAAATTTGACATCTCGGTCAGAGACTATTGCCTTAGGAAATCCATGCAATCTGAAAATCTCCTTCATGAACATCTTTGCAATGTCATCAGTCTTATGCGTAGACTTAACCAGTATAAAATGTGTTGCCTTAGTCAACTTATCTACCACAACCATGATGGAATCATGTTGTCTCCAAGTCATTGGCAATCCTGTAATAAAATCCATGGAAATAACTTCCCATTTCCATTCTAGAACTGGCAAAGGCTGCAACAAACCTGCTGGGTGTTGATGCTCAACCTTACCTGCTGACACTTCATGCACCTTGAAATGTATTCAGCCGTATCCTTTTTCATTCCTGGCCAAAAGTATTGCCTTCTGGCTGTAGCAATTGTCTTCTGGTATCCTGGGTGACCAGAATACGGAGCTTGATGGATTTCATCCATAACAACTCTCCTCAAATCTGTTACCTTTGGAATATAAATTCTGCCTTTAAAAGTAAGAAGTCCATCCTCTTCCAATTTATATCCCTCATACCTCTTCTCAAGACCTTGCTATTGCAATTTGTATTTTACCAACTCATACAATTCATCTCTGGCAGTACAATCAACAATTTGTTGCCTCAAATCTGATTGGCAAATACTGAGGATTCCACATGCATTTCCTGCACCTTCCTATTGAGTGCATCAGCTACCTTATTCTCTTTTCCCTTTATGTGTTTTATTTCAAAATCGAACTCACATAAAAACTCCAGCCATCTTGCTTGCCTAGCATTCAGAGTAGGCTAATCAAACAAATACTTCAGACCACAATGGTCTATCCTGAGCTTGAATCTCCTACCCATCAAGTAATGTCTCCACATCTTGAGAGCATGTACTATGGCTGCAAGCTCTATATCATGAGTGGCGTAGTTTTTCTCATGCTTCTTCAGCTTTCTCGACTCATAACATATCATGTGGTTGTCCTGCATAAGGACTCCTCCAAGCCCTTGTCCGCATGCATCGGTACACACCACAAAATCTTTTTCTGGATCTACGACTTTCAATACTGGTGCACTAGTGAGAAGATTATTCAGCTGCTGGAAGCTTTCTTCACACCTTGATGTCCATTCAAACTTAATCCCCTTCCTTTGCAAGGAAGTGATGGCATGTGCAACTTTGGAGAATCCCTCAATGAATATCATGTAGCATCCCGCAAGTCCCATAAAAGACCTTACATCCGTCACATTTCTTGGAGTAGGCCAATTCATAATGGCTTCAATATTTTCAGGGTCCACAGATATACCCTCTTCTGAGATAATGTGGCCCAAATACTGAATTCTATCTCTATAGAAGTCACACTTGCTCAGTTTTGCATACAGCTGGTGCTCCCTGAGCAATTGCAATGACAATCTCAAATGCTCTTCATGTTCTTCCTCATTCTTAGAATAAACAAGAATGTCATCAAGGAAAACAAGAACAAACTTGTCCAAATACCTGCTGAAGACACTATTCATAAGGCACATGAATGTAGCAGGTGCATTTGTGAGACCAAATGGTACCACTACAAACTCATAATGTCCATACCTTGTTCTGAAGGTTGTCTTATGAATGTCTTCATCCTTGATTCTCACCTGATGGTAACCAGACCTCAAGTCAATCTTGGAGAATACCTTTTCTCCTCTCATTTGATCAAAGAGATCATCAATCCTAGGCAAGGGATATTTATTCTTCACAGTAACCTTGTTCAATTGTCAGTAATCAATACACAATCTGAGTGTACCATCTTTCTTCTTTACAAACAAAACTAGTGCTCCCCAAGGAGACACACTCGGCCTGATATACTTCTTTTCCAACAACTCTTGCAGTTGCATCTTCAACTCTAACATCTCTGGTGTACTCATCCTGTAGGGTGTCTTGGATATTGGTGTTGCTCCTGGCACAAGTTCAATTGTGAAATCAATGTCCCTCTTTGGAGGAAGTGCTGGAATCTCATCAGGAAACACATCCTCGAATTCCTGTAACACCTGATAGTCCTCCAACCTAGGAGTTTCATCTCTTGTTGCCTCCAAAATATGAGTTGCATACAACTGGAAACCCTTCCTACAGAACTTCTTTAACTACATTGTTGAAACCTACCTTACTGAAATCGCCTTTGGAATACCTTTCACAACTACTGGGTTCCCTTCCTCATTCATACATTCAAAAGTCTTATTGTAACAGTCAAGCTTCACTCTATGAGCTTCTAACCAATCCATTCCAATGAGAACGTCATAGGAACCAAGCGGTAGAACATTCAGATCTACACAAGTGACCAACCCATCCATGACCAATGGACATTTCTCTACCATTTCTCTTAGTCCCAGTGGCTAGTTGAACTAACCAGGATTTTCTATGTTTTACTTTCTTAAAAGCACAAATCTCCACTACACTAGGAGTAATGTAACTGTGGGTAGAACCGAGGTCAATCAAAATAGAAACAGATTGCTCAACAATCTTACCTACAACTTCAACCACAGTTGACTGGTGATCTGCCTGGCGGTCCTCCAGTGCTGCATAAATCCTAGGGACTGCCCTTGCTACTTGACCCACTATTTCTACTTCTTGAATGTTGTAAGCTGGTCTTGCACTCTCATTCTCGAGTGGACAAGTTCTGCGCATGTGAGGTCCTCCACATCTCCAACATTGAAGTGATCCTCTATTCAATTATGGATCCTTAGGCTTTTCTCATGTCACTCCAACTGGCTTACTCGCAGCTTGGGATGGCTGCTTCTGCTGATTCCTGAAGTTAGAAGGTTTGAAACCTTTCTTTCTTTGGTTGAACTTCTCATTCTTCTTGTCCTTCCATGCCTTATGGTAATCAGGTTTACCTTTGCTTTGCTCATAGCAATACTTAGCCTTCCTTATTGCTTCTTCGAGGGTTCTAGGTTTGTAAAACTCAATTCTATCTTTGTAAGACTGAGGCAATCCACTCCGAAACCATTGGACCTTCACTTTTTCATCTCTGATGTACCGGACATACCTCAATAGTTCCAAGAACTTATTTGCATACTCTTCCATGGTCTGTTGTCCCAATCTTAGCTCATGGAATTCTTTGATCTTATCATCATAATACCTGTCAGAGAGGTATTTCTGCTTGAAATACTTCTTGAACTATTTCCACTTCAATCTCCTTTCAGAGACCCTCTTTACTTGCTTGAAGTGTTCCCACCAAATGGATGCTCTTCCATTCAGATTGAATATGGCAACTCTTGCCTTCATGTTTCCCGAATAATCCTGAACTTGGAAATACTTCTTTATCCCAAGAAGCCAAGCTTCAGCCTCTTGTTCAGTCTTTACTTCACCATCAAATGTAGGAGGTTTAGCCTTCTTAAATTCATCCCGAGAGCGATCCTGATGGTGTCTCTTTCTCTTTCTTTTACGAGAAGATGAGCTTGAATCCCCGTTGGATTCTTCAGAGTCAGATGATCCACTAGAAATCCTTCTCCTTCTCCCAGTACTGCTCTTACTACCTTCCGGTCTTGCTATACCCTACCCAAAGTCTATCTTTCTTTGCAAGTCCGTCAAACTTTTCAACTTAGCAGCATTCAAATGATGTTGCTCTTCTTGGGCTTTAATCAAGCTTCTCATGGTGGCTGCAACATCTGATGGTGTCTCTTGGAATCTCCTTCCATTAGACTCTATGTCATCATTTCCATTACAAACATTTTCCCCCATGGCATCTCTCGCACACTCGTAAGAATCCCAAGCATCATATCCATCATGGGTTCTCATGACTGAATCACCACTTACTTACAAAACTGCAATTTCTAAAATAATGCCTTCGAAGGTGACTATGATTCTGCAAACGTGTTAGTAGAAAACTGTTAGATGCATATATGGATATAAATCAGAACCACTTACCTCCTTCTGGAGAAAAATTATAAATAACAATTTTGCTTAAACACACAAAAATTATCTTCTTCCTTTTCAGCCCTGTAATCCACTGATAATCTACTGAAAACCCACTCAAAAACAGTTGAAAAACTGCTTGAAAATCGCTGAGAAATCCCCACATGAAAAACCCAAATTTTTCCTTGTATAAAATAGGGTCTCATCCCAACTAAAATTCCTACGTTTCGGTGGTCAGAACAACTAGCTCCCTCCGATGTTCATCGACGGTCTGATCGTCTATCTATATCCGACGCATCGGGTCCGTAGTTATCTAGGCTTCCAAACTTTATCGGTGATTAGATCCACTCTTCATTGGACGACTAGTTCCATAGGCAACCGCAATGGCAACCTACGAGCTCTCTATGGTTTCCGCGGGCCATAATCCTATCGATGGTCGGAACCCTTAGTCACTACGGCATCAGCGGGGAAACTATCTCCATAACGCTGCATCGGTGGTCGGATGCTCTATTCATTGGGAGAATAGTCCCTTAAGCAACCGCAATGGCGGGTAGCAATCCCACTGTGGGTTCCGCGGACTATAACTCATCGGCTATCGGAAGCTCTGTCCACTATTGGCGGCTGAAGCCTCTATCCATTGGAAGGATAATCCACTATACAGCCGCAATGGCGGAAGCACGAACAACTAATTTCTTCTGATGTCATTCATCGGCAGTTTGAACAGCTAGAAAGGGACGATGTTTCGGCGGTTCCATCCACTAACTTCGGCCGATCGTCGATGGGCTCAACAATTAGATAAATTTCGAAACTTTCTTCTTTCTCATCCATGTCGGTGCCTTCTTCCTCTAACTTTCTCCAACAGCAGTGACGTTTCGGCGATTCCTTCATCTATTTTTCGCCGATCTATTCAACTAATCTCCGTCGACGTTTCGGCGATCCTTAGCCATACGGAGCCGTCATTTCGGCACCTCCAATGTCTAATCATTAGAGATCCCATCAGCTAAACTTCGTCAATCGCTGATGGTCTCATGACTTAGAAAAAATTTCTTTTCATCTTCTCTTCGTCGCCACTGTCGGTGGTTCAACCAACTAATTCCCACTCTTTTCCAATGATGTTTCGGCGTCCATGTCCACTTACCTTTCCTTTCTTCCACCCCGATGTTTCGGTGATCCTGTCATCTATCCTTCACCGATCTTCGATGGTCTGCTTCGGGTGGTCTTCCAACTAGCTCTCCGCTGCATCAGAAGAGCTTCCTACTTAGTCTTCCGATAAGTCGACGGCCTAAGACTTAGAAAAAATTTTGAAGTTTTTCTGTCATAAATTTCTTATCTCTGCTGGGCAGAAGGAAACCTGCCTCTGCTAGCTGATCTTGCATGGCCCATGCAGGCCCATGCTGCAACGTGAGCTCTGATACCACACTGTAACGTCCCCAACCCTCCGACCGGCAAAGAGGACGCTACCATACACCAAACATCTGGGAAACTAGCCCCATGAACATGTACATACATATAAAAAACCCAAATGCTTAAACATACTACATACTAAGATTCATAATAATACATATACTCAGTGGAAGCAAAACATACAATTCAGCATTCAACATGTCCATCATCATAACTCATTACAGTAAATATGATTGCAAAACAGATTTAGCCAAGAATACTTATCTTATAAGAATTGTCCCGCAACCAGCTACGTCGCTGCAACGTTCCACCCAACCATAGGCTAGCATGCTCCTTAATCTCTCAGCAACGCTGCCACCCCCGAGTCGAGGATGATTTCCCAAGGAATAAGGAACTAGCAGGCTTACACATAGCCAAGGATAACAAAACAGCCAAGCCAACACAGTTGGGTTTATCAGGCCATCCGGGAACTGGGAAAGGTTAAATGCTAAGCTGCTGAACTCATTGAAGAGCTAAGGACACCTACACCAGAACTAGCCTGACTTCTAGGACACCCACACACACCCAACATAAGGAAATCAGTCCCTTCTCTGCTACACAGTCTCTCAGGCCCTAACCTCCCTTCTAGTGCTATTCAGGGATTGTGGAGAAGAAAGCCAGCCCTCTAGCTCTGTATGTGTGGTTCCCAAACCCACCAGGTTTGTCAAGCAAACCAAGCCCTCATCCCCCACTCCCAACACATTCTAAAGACCAACCACTGCATGCATGCAGTCAACCAGCAATTATAGCTTGGACAGGGGAAACAACTCTTGGGTCGTTCTTGGCCCTATCATGGCCAAAACGACTCCTAACACCCTACAGCAGCCCAACACGTAGAAACAACACAACCAACAAAATATGTAGAAACAACAGCTCGCTCTCAACAATGAAACCACGGGAAAACTTACACAGACTGCAATGGGGAAGAAAATAGACTCCCAACCTATGCATGAGGAAAATTTTACACACACACCCCAAAATATGGATGGAAAAACACACCAGATACCCCTCGGTAGAGAACGTAAATGACAGCCAAAACGGCTCTCCTCTTGGCTGCGTGGGCAAAACAAAACAATGGGATTCCCAATCGGTGTGTGAGGAGAATGATCCCCCTCCTGCATGAGGATGAGCAAGCCATAGTGCTAAACAGTGCGCAAGTAAACAAAACGTCCCTACGTGTAAGCATGAACGAGGAACAATCGCTAGTGGGAGAGTGCCCCTGCAGTCATGGTGAGAATGAAGTGATGGGTGTAGTGGTCTTTTCTTGACTGTGTGAGGGTCAATCTGCTGGTGGAGTGTGCGTGTGGGCAAGGACTGACAATCCTGCCACACTCCACTCCCCAGCAATAACTGCCCCAACTAACAGCATAACATTTAAGGTGGTAGTTGGATAAGACAAGGGAAGGTGAGCAAAACAAAAAGGGTGGTTGACAAGTAAAGGGGTTTAACAGTTGACACATGGATTTTCCCCATAGTCTCAAGGTTTGATAATTCCCCCTTCCCAATCCTTAGGAAAATCATGCCCTTTTCATTATGGTTGCAGTGAGCATAGCTGGTTGGGTCCATTTAATTAAAATTAATATTTACATGATGGCAAAACTTAATATGTGTCGTATACCACGATATACCATCATCAATGATTCCGTTCGCCAAAACATAACACAACCAAATCGATGGTGGGGCTTTTGCCTTTAGCTCCACACCACGATTCATTACAATATATACATCATGTACCTTTAATGCAAACGGGGTCAAAACCGGGGTGTTACAGCTCCACCATAGTACCCTCGGGGTGTGCTCTTTGTCTAACCAAACCCTTTAAGGATTTCAAGTGCCTCTCCACTATCCACATTGACCTTGTGTGTACAAGTCCACACAATTCAATCTCCTCAACTTGGTGTATGAGGTAGTGTTCTTGTGTATTGAAAAAATTCGGAGGTAGATACTTTTGCATTTCACACATTACCCGAGGATTTTCTCTCTTCCAATCCTTTATATCTTCTTTGAGGATTTCTTTCAATGACAATGATCTACATATGATGCAAGAAAATAATATTTTTTATTAACAAAACATAACATTTTGCATTACAAGTAAAAAAAATGTCATTAAGTTCAACAACAAATTGAAAAAACAGTTTTCATATAAATCGCTACTTACCTCATGTATTTTCCAAGATGATATATAACTTGTTTGACGTTGTTGTCAAAATTGTCTGGGATAGATAGATGTAGAACATATTGTAACAATAAAAATCAATCATTATTTGTTTGTAAAGTAGAAAAAAAAAAACTAAAAAGATATATATATAGAAATATATAAGCAATATATAAAATAATTACCTTAATGAAGGTATGCCAATCATGTGTTTTTACCCCACCAAATTTGTCTTTCTTTGTTAAGATGTTATTTATGTTTGAATAAAAACATGTGGGAAATTTAATTCTTCGATGGCCTATTTTACATCACTACTTTGTTTCTCCATTAATAACCATGGAAGGCTATTTTGGTCTCCATCGATATTTGATCAAATCAAACTTTGCATTGAATGATTGTATTCCTAAATGTCCCTACAAATTTTGACAATTGTTTTATTTACCTAACCTACTTTTGCATTCATTCTTCCCGATGTGAATTGTATCAAACTAATGAACTATTTTTAGGTCCTCGTATTAGGGAAACCCCACGAATTGAGTGGGAAAACTTTTCATTACTCATGGACGCCAATTATTAATACCTTCACAGCCTTGATGAAGCATAAAAGAAATCACAACAGTAATTATCAAATACAATAAAATAAATTCAATAAAATATAAAATTAAATACATTACATATATGATACATAACAAATTGCATACCTTGATGATTTCTATTATATGCCAACTTCCATAGGTGAGGTGTCATCCTTCATGGTTTTAATCATGTCTCTTCTTTGCCATTGAAAAGATGTTTTTCAGTAGTATGATACCTATGATTCTCGGAGAGGAAGTTCCTATACTCATCAAAAACATATTTTCCTAAAGTTTTTGAACAACGAGATTTAATATTAGGACCATAAACTAGACATGAAAATTCACCCTTTGTTTGAAGACCTACCACAAATATGGATTAATGTAAATTTTACGAAGGTATTATTTTAAAAACATGCATATTGATCGCTTCAAATAATTGTATACTATCAAAGTGAAATAGAACGTTACATACTGCAAAAATGTGTTAGTCCGAGCATCATGAATTGTCCATACAAGTATTCCACAAAATTGAATTTGTTGTTTCCTTACTAGTTTACAATGTTGGACACACCAAGTACACTGAGAGGGGAGGTGAATCGGTGTGCAGAGCTTTTATTACTTTTTCAATTGTAACAATCAACAACTTATTCAATATTATGCATTATCACATTATCATTATCTAATCATCGACATTATTTTCATCATCACATCATCATCACATGAGAATCGTAGCATGATAGACAGTACACTGTATTTTACGTGGAAACCCAAGTCCTTGGGGGTAAACCACGGAAGCCTTATAATAGTAGTTTTCCAGCAACAATTGGAAGGAGGAAACAACCCCCTTATTACAATCACTTCAATTCTCTGGCTTCAACTAGAAGGAGGCTACAACCCCCTGATTTATCGGCTACAACCTGAAGGAATCTCCAAATCCCTAGTTCTTCGACTACAACTCGAAGGCGGATGCAATCCCCTTTCCTTGCATTGTCTCGCCACCCTGATATGAAGATAGAAACTGCTGAAATACGACTACACTGATCCTGCGGACCTGCTAATCAACACCTGTACTACATTGCACAATATGTACCACAATGCATAACCATTACCACTACTAACCATTGCTCATCATATGATCACTACTCATCAACTCATCACTGTCAGTTGTATCACACTGCTCATCAACCTGTACAATTAACCTATCCGATTAAGATGTACCTATCAATTTTTCTCTCACTTAAACCAACATAGTCAATCTGATTCTAACTAACTACACACCAAACTTAGTCCACCTGAGTCAAACCAACTGCTCATAAAACTCATCCAGTCCGAGTCAGGCCAACTGCACATAAGAGAACATGTTCCAATATTTCTCAACTGAACATGTGCCAAATCAAATATGTAACTACTCAAATACTTGAGCATAACTACTATATGGGAAACCTACTTTCTTACTTGATCAAGATAGGGTTAGGATAGTATAATTACAACATGACCATGACTTTACTCACCCAATATTACTCACCTCAATGACACCATAAACAATTCTGAAGACTCAACAAACACCTTAGTCAAGCAAATCTTGACAGACAACATAAACCAACCAACTTTAAATAAGAAGATGGTCAACCAACCCTTCTTACTTGGCCTATTTCATCAAGTAAGAGACACACTTTAGCAACCAAGAGACTTCACATATGGTCAACCAAACTTTGTCCAATCACACTCAACTCAATGACACCAAAACCAACCTCAATCACAATCAACCTCAACCAAATAACCTCCACCAAGAAGATAAAATACTTAACCAACTATGTCAAACTCAGTCAATCTCATAAACCCTTAGACACAAAAGGATTTTTCACTCCACTCAAATCAAGTCAACAAATCAAACAAATATCAAGCAAATAGTCACTTACAATACTATCAAAGGCTATCATTAACAATCAATAACAATCCAACTCTACTTAGGTCAAAGACACAATGATCAACACTTGTCAAACTAGTTTTCACATAAACACTTAGGTTGATCAAAGAACCACTCACAATATTTATTACTTACATAGCGAATTCTCATTCAATATTACACTATACAATAATCAATATAAACAAAAAAATATATGCCAACAATATCCAAGATAATCATCAAGATATGTATCAAGATCACATCAAGATATCTGCCGAGATAACCATGACCATACCCTCCATAACATATTCAATGACTTCAAAGGTATATACCAATATATAGGCTCACAAACTAAGACTAAAGATGAACTCTATACACGAGAGACATATATCATTACAAGAGAAACCCAGAAGCATGAACCATACATTTTTTAATATCACAAGATGAAGAAAAAGTAGAAAAACCAAATAAGCTCTAGATCATGTCACCACATATCCCTCGTGACAAGTTTTCCAACAAGCCGGGAATTTTGTAATTCCGATTCCGTATGAAAAAAATTATGCCAATTTTAGTGAAGATGCCCAAAAAATTCTCCTCCACAAAATTTCACACTTTTCTCCAAGAGTTACGAAATACCAAAGAGAGAATTGATTGATCAACAAATGAAATGTTTGATATTCTATTTATATAGGTAATGGAAGAAATTTATTACCTTGAACTAGGTCAACATGCAATTCAAAATTACAAATAATTAAATTCTTTTTTTTTGGTCGGTTGACCCAAAACAATGGGGTACACCAACTTCAAAAATTCATATCTCTTTAACCGTAAGGATTTAGAAGATGCTCCACATATCAATGAAAACGGATTGAAGAGTAATATCTCCCTATGACAGGTTTATTTGAAAATTCTTGGTCTAATACCCTTAAATTCTTTAATTTGTACATGACATCAAGACTCCACACATAAAGGTGCCAAAGACCATGTTACCTTATGCATAAGTTCCAAGGTCAAAGGATTCAATGGACATCATTAAAGGCATGAGAGATTCAATGGTCTTCACATCCACATACTTAACATAAACAAGGAGGAGGTATCCACCATATACTCATCATATCAATGGTATCAAGGACCCCAACACCACCAATCAAGTGGGAACAAATACTTTTTCAATAATATTAAAAACATATTCAGTGGTTCTACTATATATCTTCATCACAGTAAGATTACCAACACCCCAAAACAGGGGTATAAAGACCTCACCACTACTTTGCAACACCATATGGGCTTCATATGCATGACCACAAGGGTACAACATGCCAATGACCATATATTGTCAAAGGGCCATCAAACCGACATATGTGTGGGTTCAAGACACAAACTTCCAAGGACACCAAGGACCCCATAAGAATGGGTTCCAGCATACCACCATAAGTGTGGGTTCCAAGAAACAAGTCTCCACATGCAAGAGGATCAATATCTAATCTTGTGGACTCAAGGAACCCACAAGAACTCAACAACCTCAAGACCATCCAATGCAACTAATGGGCTCCAGCATCAACACATCAAGGGACTTACACACATGAACCACATCATCCATCTAAAAACTAATCAAGAGACCAAAACAAGTACAATCATAACAAGTAGCACAAATACTAGTAACCAAAGATCAACCAGGACAAAGGAACTCGACAATGGACTCAAATGGGACCATGATACAACTTAGGGGCACTTGACCAAGTCAATAGGTAACCATGGATTTTTCCATTGTTCCAAGGGCTTCAAGCTTGGGCTTGGACAAGGTAAAAAGGGATCCCCTGACACTGAAAACCACAAACTAAACACTAACCCTCAGGGGCTCCACAAGGGGCACCAAGGACTCAATAGTTGGCAGCAATGACCAGACACTGTTGGCATCAATGACAACTTAATCAACATATAGATGTCATACATAGTGATGTCAATCCATAATTTAGTATCTTATCGATAAGAGACTCGATATATACATTCATATATTTAACTTGGTACTTACCTAATTGTTTGAAATTACACAAAATTACTAGCACGATATGTATATATACATAAATAAATAAATAAATATAAGATATTAATTATATGAAACACATAATACAAATGAAAATGTTACATTGAAAAAATTAATGTAAACAAATACCTAGAACAATTAATGCCAACATTATGTGCTCCTTTTTATTGGCATCCAAGTAGGAATGTTATTGTTGATAAAAAAATTGGCCACGCCAATTAAATAGACCTGACCTCTCAAAATGGATTAACACCGTCAATTGTCAATGAAATCCTTACATTACGAGGCTCATCTTTAAAAACTGACCATTTTCCCTTAATTTCACTAAATGCATAACCATTTGTAGGCATTCGAAGAACACCATCTCCACTAATGTTGCATGTATTGTAATCCATAAATTGTGTTATGATTTCACACCTGAACAATCGCTGCAAACATGAAATTATGGGAATATGACAAAGAACCTTTTGAGGCACCTTTTTTGTTACTTGCTACTTGAAAGATTGGATACATTAGAGGAAGTTTGGGGTCTAAAATGGGCCTTATAAGAAAATGATCCCTCATATAATAAAAAGATCCAACAATAATTTATTGATGATTTGGAATTCAGGAACCAATAGAACTTCAATAAAATGAGTAAACCTTAATGGTTGACTTGACATATTTCTCATAAAAAAACTACTTTTTTATCCTATTTTCAACATATCCCCCTTTGTTTTTACTCAAATTTCGAGCTGGAGCACTCATTGGATGCAGAATTAAATTATGCATCCAACGAGTACCCACGATGCATACTTTTAACATACCCCTTCCCCAAAAAGAAGAAATACCTGAAAAAATGTGATGATGATGTCATCACCATGTTTTTTTAGGTATGTCTTGCTTTTGGGGCAGTGAGGTCCCTAAAAAGTATCATGTGTGGGTACTTGTTGGATGTCGAATTTAATTCTACATCCAACGAGTGCTCCCGCTAGAAATTTGAGTAAAAACACAGGGATATATGTTGAAAATATGAACAAAAAAGGTATTTTTTATTTCTTTCTCCAAAATTAATAAGTATTATTTTGTTATTTTAACTATTATTTTATTATTTTCCTTAGTGGGGCCATTTTAGACCCTAAATTTCCTCTGATGTCTATTGATCTGACATTGAGGGTGTTCTTTTTTTAACGCATGTTGTCAATAATATATAATATGATCATTATGACATGCATATATAGCTTCATATTCCATTCCAATGTCTTTCATATTTGCATATAAATATCGATATGTGCGAGGTAAAACATTTGATGATGGCAACACAATTCACCTAACAATATACAACATAAAAATAACTAGTTAATCCAAAGAATATTAATCGTAAATATCGCATTCTTATCTTACACATTAATCAACACTAAAAAAGGAAACAATTCTACCTTTATGTATATGTGATGAAACATATTACATACCATAGGATCTGTGTCATACAAGTGCTTGAAAAAACATTCAAAACCTTTAAGTTCTCCAACAATAATGTGGAAGAGACAAAATTTTATCTTAAGCCTTCATAAAGTGGTGTATGCGCCTTCTCTAATAGAGGTACATAAAAAATATCATCATTTTCCTTGTGCTCATCCTCATCCGTTCGAGCGAAGAAGTCTTGGATAAAATAATTTTTCCCATCATCTTGAGCTATGTTATTCTTCCATAGGATCATTAACTTCATCTTCAATATTCTACGCTCCATGTTCCTCAATTTGTACAACATCATTTCTATTACTACTTGGTGCATTTGGACACCTAGGTCGTCAGCTTGACTTTATAATTACAAACAATATATCATGCAAAATTAGTGTGAATAACAAAAATCAAAAGAATATAACATTTTACAAATTCAATCAACATAGAGACAAATAATCAATATATATCTTACCAATGGATGATAATCCTTCACCCCCCTTCAATGTGCCCATGGATCATACAACGTCTTTTAGTTGTTTATTTTAGAAATATTTTGAGATGTAAGCTCCCACAACGAGTGCAAGGATAATAAAATCTCCCATAATTCCTTTCATTTTCATCCCTACTAATGTATTCTCACATTCATACCCACAAAAATATAGTGATGATTATCTAATACAATTGAGTGGTGTACTAGATCTATTTTTTTATTTGTAATGCACCAAAATTAATATGTGCGTGTGTGTGTGTTTTCCGCTCAACAAGAAGAGCTTTTGACCCTTTTGAATTGTTGTAGCTATAGGAAAATTGTCGTAACACCTCTTAAATGTGATATATATATATAGATATATATATATATATAAAGAGTCATATTTCTGATGATGGTTGGACTAGTCAACGTTAACTAATTAAAAGTGAGAGTGGCCATTACAGGAGCTCGACGGGTAGAAGTGGAAACCAATACACATTCATCGGTATTGAGACTATGACATCGCAATACCAACAATCTAGGGCCAATTTAAAAAATAATAATAATAACCATTTATCTTGTAATTCTTGACTATACGGTTGTACCATCGTACTATTTTCTTGGATTTTGACCCCTTATGTACTACTTCCCCCATCTCTCTCCCTCTCTTTCTCACTTCTCCCACCCTATACCCTCCTTCTCTCTAACTTCCTTTATGCTCCTTAAACCCGTAACGCCCCCCAACTTGATCTCTATCTCTTTCTCTCCCCCATACCCCCTCCTCTCTCTCTCTCTCTCT